>CAUYON010063017.1:0-15367 GCA_963573935.1 Arctocebus calabarensis | reverse complement strand
GGAAGTCAGTAGATTATTCCTACAACTGTTCCGTCTAGAAACAGGGTGGGTGGAGAGAGGGTAAATGGTGGGATCACACTTATGGTGCATCTTAGAAGGGACAGGTGAAACCTACTAAATGCAGAACACAAATGTTTTCACATAATAAACGAGAAAATCTCATGAAGGTTATGTTGAACCATTGAATGAAAATATTTCAGATTGCGTATGAAGCCCGCACACTGTACCCCACGATTGCACTAATGTACACAGCTATGATTTAATAAATAAAAAAAAAAGAAAGAAACAATATGCTGCTGAAAGAGGTGGAGGAAAATGACAAGAGGCAGCCCTTTTAGAATCCCACCCTACCCTCCGGTCTCATTACAGTGACTTCCATTCTCACACTCTGCTCATGCATAACCAAGATTCTGCAGCACCTAGATGGGGGTTCATCTTGAAAAGTCCAGGTGACTTTGACCTTCAACAATATTGCAAACTCAGCTGGGATCTGCTCAGACCAGCTCAGCCCTAGCTGGACTTCAGAGCCAAGCATGGGCTCCCTCCTGCAGGAGCAGGAGTGCTTGGTGCCTTTTCCAAAGGGCAGCCACACCTCCTCACCAACTTCTAGGACTCTAAACAAATGCCTCTCCTATTGAGAGCAGCAAATCTTCATTTATGGGTGAAATCCACCAGACCCAGCCACAGAGAACAATTTCTCCCATTACACCAACTTCTGGAGCTCTTGCCGATGGCAGCTGTTGCCCCATCAGGAATTCATTTTCCACAGTGTAACCCACCCTGCCACCCACCAGGCCACCGACAGCTTGGGAGCTGCTGCCAGAAACAGCTGGAACAGGTCACTCAAATCCATGGGCTGTGGCACCCGGGGAAACATTAGTCCCCCAGATAGAGTGTCTCCTGCCTCTATGGGAACAGCAGGAAGAGTGAAGCAGTCTGGGCTTGTGGTTGCCTAGCTGCTTGGTCGGGATAACTCTGAAGTCTGTGCACTCACACACGCATGTGCCCCTACAAACACACATGCCCGGAAGACAAGCTGGATTGCTCCGTGGCAGCAGGGCAGAGCCCAATTTCTGGTGCTGATACAGCCAAGAAGACCCATCATGCTTAGCCACAATATTTACAAACCCAAGGGAAATGCCACTGAAATTCTTCACTTTCAGTCACAAATGCTACAAAGAACTTCATTTTTTAATGTCACGTCTAGGGTAAGGATGGAAGCGTGCTTCCTTTGGCTTGAATGGTGAGATTCAAGCACAGTTTTCTGTTACAAACCCTCACCGTCCCCCTTCCCACCAGATTTATTTCTAGAAACCCCACTACTCCAAAGTGTATCACTTTCATTTTGGTCAAAGATAATAAATATTTGATTTGAACATCCCAGTCTTCAATGGACAGCTTGTTCTGGCCCCGGCAGACTGCCCACCGGCCTGGGAGTGCTCGCCTGCATTTTTAAAATCCCCCGGAAAGCTCCCTGTATTGTAAGCAGGTCCTGCTGACCAGGCTGAGTTGTAAAGCCCAGCCCTCCAACAATGCCATTTACTGCACACGGAAGATCACAGCCAGCAGACGCGGGCAGCCGCACTTGGGCCTCTTGAAATTGCATCTGTTTTGAAATGTGACTCGACTTCAATCCGAAGCTGACCGTAACATCCATGGCACATACGGGAGGTGTTTACTAGATAAGCTTTTGATATTTGATGTTTGCTAATCATATTAAAGGCTTGAAACAAAATCCCAGCTATAATAAATCCTCACGATTGTACTCATGAGGCCGGAAACGCTGCACAGCTCCGCCTGTCGGGGCGACGTGAGACTGGGTGGCATAGGAAGATCAAGGGTCTAAGAGGGACCTCATGATTCATGGAGATTTTTTCTGAGACTAGCAGGGGGTAAGTCACTTTCCCCACTGGGCCTCAGTTTTCCCATCTAAACTCAGACATGATAGCGTCCTTTTCCTAGATACGGCACCCTGAGTGGGGCCGGGGGTGAGGTTGGAGGTCAGGCAGATTGGAAGCCATCACCCAGCAGCGTCATACATGAATGTGTTAAAGTGTCACCTGGGCATGAAATCAATTTTGCAGCAGTTCCAAAGTCACTTTCCCCATCAACCCTGACTCCATAACAATACCACTGCTTTGGTATCAATAAGAAATCAACAAATCAGAAGCAGCTTCTCCATGGCACTGGGCTGAGGGCTGTTTTCACTGAGCAGGCAGGGCGAAAGGACTGGGACCACATTGATTTCCTTCCCAGCATGGAGACCGTAAGAACAGAAGGCAAATATTTAGGGTTGAAAGTGGCTCTCGAAGTCATCTCAGCCACTACTCTGTGTTTGAGAGGAATAGTGGATCCCATCCCACCCCAGATTCCCTGCCCCCAAGATGGTTTCTTCAACTTTCTCCTACTTTAATCATTAGCATCCTTTAGGCTTAACTTAAAACTACACTTGAAAGCAGATGACACCTAAATCTCAGGGGGCAGGGGAGGGCTAGTCTGTGGCATCTCTACTGGCATTTTGCCCAGCCCTACTTCAGAACCTAGCCAGCACCTCGTCATTACTTACGCCTATTGACCTGATCTAGTAATGATTACAGCAATGGCATAGGACGAGACTTTCCCAAGATGGTCAGACCTTTTAAAAAAGGACCATGAGACCTAAGTATCTTCCAGGCTCTGCAAAGTTGGGGCTGTCATCAATAAATAGCAGGCATTAATTAATTAGGTTGTTCTTTCTGAAAAAGGCAGTAGCCCCCATAAACTTGAAAACCCTAGCTATCTAAGTCCCCAGCTTATTCGGTCAACCTCAGGACTTCCAGGGTTTCTCTGAGCCATCTGGCCAGAAAATATGGATCATGAACACTCATGAAATTTCCCCCTTAGTGACAGTGGGAAGGTTTCCTTATAGCCGTGGAACCTAGAAGTGTTCACTCCAGGTGCCAAGCAGGTGGAAGACACAGAAGGAGGACACAGAAGAAAGGCACACAGCCCTGCCCCACCCCCAGAACTGAGCTAGCCCCCACAAAAGCCAGCTTTGCCTCCAGTTCTCAGATCTCATAAAACCTTTCAGCAGAGTGCAGCGAACGGCCACCTGCTTCGTCCTAGGGAGAGGGGAGCATTTCCATTGGTACCAGTGCAGGACATCAGCGAGGCAATTTCTTTGGGGGACTAATTTAGCGCTTGCTCACACAATGAGGACTGCCTGCCAGGCCATGTCATTAACCAAACCGGCCAATTTAAAACTGGGATCTTCACAGCCAGTGCTCACAACCAGGGAAACATCTCTCACCAACAAAGGAAGAAGTGGCTAAGTCAGGGTGCCCATCAGCTGAGAAGCTGCCCGCAGACACGGCCCCTCCTCGAAGCCAGGCATTCTGCAGAAGGAATCTTGTTAAAATTTCTGGAACCATGTCTGTGGGCTCTGTGTTGTAACCCCCTCTTCGACAAACAAACTCCAAGAAACCAGAAGGAATGATGCTCCAGCCCCAAAGTCTAACCATGAAACCACTTGGCCTCCCACTGCTTCCCAAGAATTTTAAAGATAGAAAGTCGACCACTTTAACTTTTTGGAAAAGCCTAGATAAAGTGCCAGGAACTGCAGGTTCTCACAGAGCCGTGGGACTAATATGAATAGGTGCCCTTGTCAGAGCCTCTGGGTCCCTGAACCTTCCCAGACACCTTCTGTCTGGGCTCCACCATTGTCCCCAACCCCAGGGCTTCCTCCATGTTGTCACTTCCCAAGCCCCTTCTCTGGCCTTATGGTCCCCTCTGCCAAGTCATGGACCAACCATAGTCCTCAACTGCCCAAAGGGCAGAAGGAATTATCTGATCCTTGCCCTCAGTTTTTTTGTTGTTCTTTCTGTTGTCGTTGTTTTGCATTTTTATATTAGCATAGTTTATCTTTTTTAATAGACAAGCGATATTATTATTATTATTATTATTATTTGAGACAGAGCCTTAAGCTGTCACCCTGGGTAGAGTGCTGTGGCATCACAGCTCACAGCAACCTCCAATTCCTGGGCTTAAGTGAGTCTCCTGCCTCTGCCTCCCCAAGTAGCTGGGACCACAGGCGCCCGCCACAACGTCCAGCCATTTTTTGGTTGCAGCCATCATTGTTGTTTGGTGGGCCCAGGCTGGATTCGAACCTGCCAGCTCAGGTGTACATGGCTAGCACCTTAGCCCGTTGAGCCACGGGCACCAAGCCAAGCGATATTATTTTTAAATCCCCTATAATTTCATCAGTCCAAGATGGCCACCATTAATCCCTTTTTCTAGCTTTCCCCTATGCGTAGCTGTGTGTTGTTCTATGAGACTGTGTTTTCATAATCGTGACTAAATGCATAATTTGATAGCCCAACACTCACATTAATATTGCGACACAACCATTTCCTCCTGTTTTTATAATGTCTTCGTAAACAATCTCTTCAATTACTGTCTCAAAACCCGTTGTGAGGATGTAGCACAGTCTACCGCCACTCTCCTCCTACTGTTGGGTCTTCAAGTTATTCCCAATTTTTCCCTGTTATAAACTACGCTGTAATGAACATCCTTGTTTATATCTCTGTTTTCTTCAGAAAGATTTCCTGAAGTGGAATCTCAGGTTCAAACCTAGGGAATAAGGAAAAAAAAAATGGTGGGATTCCATGTCAAAGAGTATGAATAGTTTGTCTTTGATCGACGATTCCAAACACTGTTATAAATATTTAAATATCTTTTAAACATTGAATCATGGCGTGTCAAAATAGGCGTCCCCCAGATGAAGAGGGGACCCTGAGCTATGGCCACCATTCACTCAGCCCATTGCTCCCCCTGCTGTATTTTACTCACATCCAGCCACAGAATGACTGTGGCCTCGGCTCAGTTCGGGTCTCTGCTCGTGCCCTTTCCCCTGCCTGGAATAGCCCATGTGGTCTCCTAGACCACTTCTCCTTGTGGAGGAAGCCACAGGGACCTCCTGGCCCCCAGCCCCTGCCCTGAAGAGACTTCCCTGCCTATCAGTTAGGTGTGGCGCACATGAGTGGGCCCACAGGGCTGGGAAGTACCCACCCGCTCCAGGTGGGAGCACTGCTTCCCCCTGAGGACCACACCTTGGTCCTCGCACTTTCTGCTAGGGTCCCCACCCATAGGCACACAGGAAGTTCAATCAGTTGAAGTGATCTCCCTTACCTGGCCCAGCCCAGCTGAGAAGCCAGGTCCTTGTTCCTTCTCTGGCCTCGCCATCGGGCACTCTGACAGCCAATTCAAGTATCCATTTCCCCCTTTCTTGGGGAAAGGGAACCTTCCAGCCAGACAGACCAGGTTCAAATTCCAAGTCCAACTCACTCTAGCAGAGATCTCGAGCATGCAGCACAGCCTACCTGAACACCAAACACGTCTTCTCCTCTGCCAGCAGCTTAGCAGCTGCCCTGAAAGCACTGTTCTCCCTGTCCTGTTACCCAGGCACCTGACTTCGTTTATATCTCCTATAACCTAACCCACCTCCGGACTCATCAGGGTGGGAAAGCTAGAAAGAATCAGAAACAACCATCTCCTCTTCCAAAAAATGGCTACGGGCTAACTGGACTTCTGTGTCAGGAAACAATGTGTACAAAGACGCTGAGCCTAGCTGTGTAATTATGCTGGGATTCCTTCTAGTAATTAGCTTTTCCTTATGAGAAAGGCAAATAATTATCTTTCTGCCTCAGATCCAGACAGCACGTTTAGCGGCATCTACCCACATGTGGAAGGGGGAGGCAGAGAAGGGGGAGAGAAGCCGCCCAATTGCATATAGGACAGTTTGGAGCCAGCAAGTGTTCTGAAAAATTATCTGCACAGACACTGCAAACCGTTTTGGAGGGTAGTGAGGTTTCTATGTGTTGCTAAGGAGTTGATCAACAACTATGGTAAGTCTTATTGGAGAGTGGTGTGTACAAATTTGGTACCCTGAGCTACAGTGTGTCAGGAGATGGTGACCAGACTGGGGACTGTCCCCGGGACACAGGGGAAGGCCCCAGAAGAGAGAGACCACACTGGTGGAACACACCATCCCCATCCCTGATGGGCCCTGCAGAAGGATTCCTACACCAACCTCCTGTTTCCAGGGTCTTCACCACTCGCCCACCCTCCTTCTGACTTCCTCACCCATAGTTTCTCAGCCTTCAAGGAGCATTCAAGTGTGGCCTTGTCCAGCAAGGTCCCTGCTTTCCTCACTACCCCAGATAGGGCTAAGGCCCCCTCATTATAGCACTTTCCAGGCGGCCTCATCAATGAGCTTCTCTAAAATATCATCTTTCAGGCATAGACCGTAATTTTTTTTTTTTTTTTTTTGAGACAGGTTCTTGTTCTGTCATCCTGGCTAGCTACAGTGCAGTAACTTACCTCTCTGCAACCTCAAATTCCTGGGTTCAAGCAATATTCCAACTCCTGGGTTGAAGCAATCTTCTTGCTTCAGCTCCCTGAGCAGCTGGGACTACAGACAAGCACCTCAACACCCCAGCTAACTTTTCTATTTTGATAAAGTGGAATCTCTCTCAAGCTGGTCTCGAACTCCTGAACTCAAGTAATCTTCCTTCCTCGGCCTCCCGAAGTACTGGGATTACAAGATGAGCCACCACGCCAGAGCATTTTTATATCTCCTATAACCTAACACAGTTCAAAGCTCTTAGCAAAGCATTTGTGGAATGAATAAATGAAAATTACTCATTGACTGATGAAGAATTGATTCTAGATTTTAAAAAAAATGAATGAACAAATGAGTGAGAATGTACTAGTGAAAAAATATCAGTTTACCTTCTGGGACAGTGTTAAATCTGGGCTGAAAAAGAGCAGCTAATCGACCAATGATAGACTCCACCCCGCTGCCCAGGGGACACTAGGTAGATTTCTAAAGGGCTGCACAGAGCAAAGGCCGCCTGGATGGCTGCCAGTGATGAGCCCAACTTTCCTAAAGCTTCATAGAGGAAAATGTCAATAAAGTACACCAGCCATCTAGAGGCAGACAGGAAGGGCTATATTTAATTTGCTGTTTGATGCTTCTGTGTAGTTTCCTCAAAGCCATTCATTGGAATCTGAATTGAGATTATTAGCTTTGGAAAAAAATAGATTAATTCACCTAAACTATACGATATTGCCTAATAAATTTGTTGTGGTGAACATTTTACATCTGTCTCAACGATTTTAAACTTCCCTTGAAGGTCACGCTCCTTGTCTGTCTATGTAGAATTCAAGTGCATAAGAATTTACCTGTCCTTATACCTGCGGATGGGTTATGATTGCCAACCTGTGTGCCTGTTACCACTTCCAAACTGGGGCCCAATACAGGTGGGGACTGGGATTTTCTTTTTCCTTTTTTGTATTTCCAGTGCTAAGAGCAATTTAATAATCACCCAGAGAAGGTGCTTAATTCTTATTTGTATAAGTAAGTGAACCACTAAAGTAGTCCTTCCACTGTTTTTAAAAACTCACCAATACTTCTCCTGCCTCTCAACCTTCCTCCTCGATTGAGAAGAATTCAGTTCATAAACCTTATTTATTCTCTAAAGTTCCTTCTAGAAACATCCAAAGTCACCTTACCCTGGCTCAGAGTGACTAAACACTACCCTCTCACTGTCACGGTCACCCCTGGAGAGCTCGGGCACAGGGCACTGTTGGCAGCTGATGACCACTGACGTGCTGTCACAGAACACAAATCCCACACTCCAGGGGTAAGGAATGTGACACTACTGGGGGTGTGGGGCAGGCTTGCGGAGCACAGAGAGGGCTGAACATTCCCTAGGACCACAGGAGCATCCTGAAGCACATAAAGAATCCTAGGAAATGTGCTGGGGCTGAGAGAGGGGCTCCCCTGTAGGCCCTCTGCCCCTACCCTGAGGACAGAAGCTCACAGGCCTCCCGGGCTTTGGAGTCTTGAGGAAGACAGCAGGCTCTGATGGAGATGAAGGCTGAAATGCCCCCCACTGGCACCCACCCGCTCTAGTCTCCACCTCCCCGCAGTTAAGCCCCCCACGCTCCCTGGGGGCGCACCCTCTGGGTGGTGGGGCCGCTGTGGCAGCTGGGGAGCCAGGCTAGAGGTAGGAGAGATCAAAAGGCCCGAATAACCTCCGGGGTCACAGCGACAAAATGCTTATGGGCTGGAAGAGGATGGAGCCATTAGAGTAAGGAAATGAAGGCCGGCTTTTCCCCCTGAGTAGGCACAATGGCAGCCAATGGGGAGGGAACAAAGCCTGCCCACTTGGGCGGGAGGCGAGGCTGGTGGGGAGCGGGCCCTGTTCTTTGGCCCGGGAGTTAATGTCGCTGGTCAAACAATGGGAGCACTGACCCGGCTGCAGCTTTGGAGTGAGAACACTGTGAGGTCAGCACGGCCTGACCCCCAGCGAGGTTAACCAGATCAAAGCCTGCACTGATTGCCCAGCCCACCGGTGTCCCTAATTGCCATAAAATTGAAGTTTACCCCAGCATTTGCCAAGCTACCTTCTCAGGTAGCCCCAGAATGGGGATGGGAGCCACCAATTGGGGACCCCCAGACCTTCATGGTGCCATCTCTGCATCCCCATCCCTCTTCCCGAATTGTTCTGCTGGGACCACCCCCTACCCACCCAACCCTTCCCAGCACATCCATCACCCCCACCCTGGACTTTCCCATGTGGGTTTAGGTAGCAAAAACAACATTCAGCTTGTAATGCATTAAAACATTGAGACAGTATCTAAAGGGGCACAGGGACCACCCTTTACGGGGCTTTTATTCCGCACATTATAAAAATCAGGCATACCCATTTTACAAAATAAAGAAAGGCAAAGAGAAGAAAATAAATTGCCCCAGAGACAAGCACTTAATGATATGTGCAGTGTATTTTTTTCCAGAGGTTTTTTTCCCTATCCATGTGTTTTTACGTAGTTGAGGGCCGTTTTGTGTTTATAATTTCATACCCTAAATGTTTTGAGTTAACAGTATAGCATAAGAATATCCTAATCTGATTAAACTTGAACTGTTTAATAGCATGTCAGCTTCCAGTGCGATGATATCTGGGCTAGAATAGGATGGACCTGAGTATGATGAAACACTCACCTTTAGAACATTCGTTCTCATGGAGTTTTTTGATATAAATATTTCTGTCATGAACATCTTTGGCTTTGTCTGCATCTCTGGTTATTTCTTTGTGACAGTTTCTCAAGAACACATAATGGAATTATCCAAAGAGTTTGAATGTTTGAGGGGAAAAATTATTTCCATTTTTAAAAATTATTAAGAACAAATGTCTATGTGTTCACTGAGGACATAGTGACCGATAAGATCAGTCCCCTAACTTGGGGAGACCCCATAAAATAAACGTAGCACACACACCACTCTGAATGCCGTGTAGAATGGTCTGCCGTCCTCATTCTGTGTGGGCAGGGTTTAATAAAAATTACAATATAATGTTGCAGACCGTGTGGGGACAAATCTTCCCATAACCCTTGACCTTCCTTACAATGTAGAACTTGAATGTTCTTTTTTTTTTTTTTGTAGAGACAGAGTGTCACTTTATCGCCCTAGGTAGAGTGCCATGTCGTCACACAGCTCACAGCAACCTCCAACTCCTGGGCTTAGGCGATTCTCTTGCCTCAGCCCCCCAAGTAGCTGGGACTACAGGTGCCCACCACAACACCCGGCTATTTTTCTGTTTTGCAGTTCGGCCAAGGCTGGGTTTGAACCCGCCACCTTCAGTATATGGGGCCGGTACCCTACTCGATGAGCAACAGGCGCCACCCTTGAATGTTCTTTTTGACATTTAAGGGCCATTCACACAGCATTCTGGGTCCATGAACCCTCCCTCTTCTTTGAACTCAGCCTATGAGAGATGAGACATTTGAGGCAACATAGATTCTTGCCACCTCCTTTGCCTCTAGGCCTTTGCTCATGCCATTGCCTGCCTGAAATATCTCTTTCCTGGTAGGTTCTTAATAAGGCTTCAAAGGTCATGCTCTAGCTCACCCTAGAAGCATTGCCAGGATTCTCCAACCCATGATGAATTCCTCGCTTACTCATTATCACGACCACAAAGGTCCACACTTACTGAAACACAAGTTCTTGAGGACACAGAACTTGGCATCTGATTGGAACTCAATAAATGTTCAATGACTTGACCAAAAGATGTATACAACTTATGTTATTTCCTAAATATTCCTTTCATGTTAATCTATCTCTTCCAATAGACTGTACAGTGTAATGGTGACGATCAAAACTCAACTACACTTTTACTGGCCTTGTGGCCTTGGCAATACCTCCATTTCATCATCTGTAAGCCAGAGATGATAATGGTATCTCTATCTTTGGGATAATATAAGGAAGAAATAATGCTGTTCCAAGAAGCAAGGAAATTGTGTCCAAAACACACAGGAGCCATCTGAAGGATTTCATGTGACCAAAAATGACACAATTTGATCTTAAAACAAATAAAAAATAACCAAAGGATTGAAACATGAAATATATAAAAATTCATGAGTTCATAATAATTTTTTAAAACTCACTGTTTATCTTAGAGGTTGCTTGGGCACAAAGTCATTCTGAAAATTGATAAAATGGAAGAATCTAGCATTGTACAAGAGAAATAAATGACATGGCATGTTTATCTCTCACTTATTTGTCAGCACATAGAAAGGGTTCAATAATGTTGTGCTTTATTGAACAATTAGAATATGGGTTTCTTGAAAGCTGGGAATGATTCTGCTTCTTTTTTTTTATTTGGACTAATTATCTATAGTTCACCAGAGACTGGTTTTTGCTCAGGCTCTGAGTAGGTGCTCAACAAGTATTGATCAAGTTCTACCCTGAAATCCACAAAAGTCTTCATATTCTTTTTCCATTTAGTTTTTGAGAGGCAGGATGAGAAAGTCCCACAGGCTTAGGCAAAGGCTCTGGGAGAAAGCACTTTGATCCAGGCAGGCGAATCCTCCCCACTTCTCTCTGCCTCACTTCTTCCCTAGGAGCGAAGGAAGGACTCTGCTATAAGAAAGCAGATCATTAGCAGTAAAGGAGCGCATAGCCAACATCCCATCTGACCCCTTCATTTTGCAGATGAAGGAACTCCGGCTCCCCGAGGTTAAGTGACTTGCCCAAGATCACAAACCCAGTCAGCTGGGCTCCCAGATGAGGGCTCTTTCAACTGTGCTGCTTCCAGTAAGTTGCGGGGAAAGAAATCCAAAGCTCAGCTTTAAGATGACTGAGATGAGTTTGCTGAGGCAACCAGCTCAGCTCTGTCTCCAGATAAAAGGAGAGAAAACAAAGAATGCTTCAATCACTCTGGACCACACCTATTCCCAGGTGCTATTCTGCACAGCATTTGCAAAGCCATTTGTGGAGATTTCATGGTGTTTCAAGGTGAGATTGAAGCTTCTCCCAAATGTTCCTGGGCCAAAGGACACGTACAGGTGTGCCTGGCATTCCCAGGGAACACGAGGGCTATTAATCCCTTCCCCCGCCCCCATGACCAACCCAAGACATCTAGACCAAGCAGAGAAAGGAGGCAGCCAGATGTCTCAGACCAGGGGGAAAGGCCTTCAGAATGCTGGGAACAGAATATGAGCTACAGCTCAGGATGTGCAGCCAAGGCCGTGGCTTAAAGGTGCTCAGGGCATCATGCCGTCAACATTTATTTATTTATTTTTTAATTGAATCATAGCTGTGTACATTAGTTCAATCATGGGTACAGTGTGTGGGCTTCACATACAATCTGAGATATTTTCATCAACCTGATTGACGTAACATTCATGAGATTTTCGCATTTACTATGTGAAAACATTTTTGATCCGTATTTAGAAGTTTCAGCCTGACCTCCTGCCTGAGTTGCAGACACCTTCATCTGCATGTCTGTATGGCAAGGTGTCCACGTGGCACCCTTACATGTCCCACGTAGAATTGGTGGCTTCATCCCCTCTCTTACTCTCATTCTTATTCTCATCCTCTGATATAGAAATTTTCAACTGGTGTGCCGTGGCACATTGATGTGCCATGAGAGGATCTTAGGTGTGCCAAGAAAATTGTTAAGATCATTACATTATTTTCAAAAGAAGTTCAAAGTAAGTATATTCTTTTCTTTACTCTTTTTGTTGATCAACATAATTTAAGTGTGCCAGGAAAGTTTAACTATAGGGGTTCAAGTGTTTCATGAGATTAAAAAGGTTGAAAAACACGGATCTAATAGCTACTCTTCCCATGACCTTCCTAATCTAGAAATGGCACTGTCTTCTTAGTTGTTTAGGTCAACTATCTGGGAGTCATTTTGGTCCTGCCCCCCTCTCTCTGCACCTGCTAGGTCCTGTCCACTGGTAGGACCAGGCTCTTTTCTTCAGGTGGCCTCATCTCCTGCCACTACCTTCATCTAGATCACAGTCACCCCTAGCTTGAGCTATGCCTGCAGCCTCCTGACTCCTCCCCACACTCACTGCTCCCTCAGCCCTCACCCTATGCTCCACCCTATGAGAACCATCATTTTAAAATGGAAACTAGATCAGACCACTTCTCTGCACTGAAGCTTCCTGCAGGGAATTCCTATTGCAAGCAAATAAAGCTCAAATAAAATTTGAGTCCACAAGTCCCTGACAGCCCATGGCATGCATCTCCATGCTCCATGGTCTGGCCAGGTCCTTCCTCTGTGCTGATAGAGCACCAGGCTTGTGGCCTCCTTCAAGTGAGTAAAGTCATCACCTCCATCTGAAGGGCTCTGTATAGCTCTTCCATCTCACCACTCTGGGCTCAGTGCAAACAGTGGCTTTGCAGAACAGCACTCCGGAGCCTACCCCACCTGGGTACTCTGCAGTGTAATCTACACGATTGCTAGTTCCGCGGCTTCACAGCACTGTATTGACACCTTCCCATGTATGTCCACCTCCTTTTGTTGTGCTGATTAGTTTGAGTTCTCTACAGATTCTAGTTATGAAGATTTGTCCAATTTATAATATGTAAATATCTTTTCCCATTCTGAAGGTTGATTATTTGCTTTGGTTATTGTTTCCTTAGCTGTACAGAAGCTTTTCAGTTTAATTAAGTCCCATTTGTTTATTATTGTAGTTGTTGCAATTGCCACAAAGTCTTCTTCATAAAATCTTTCCCTAGGTCGATATCTTCAACTATTTTCCCCACACTTTCTTCAACGATTTTTATTGTTTCATGCCTTAGATTTAAATCTTTTATCCATTTTGAATCAATTTTGTAACTGGTGAGAGGTACAGGGCCCATTTCTGTCTTTTACATGTGGTTATCCAGTTCCCCCATCACCATTTTTTGGATAGAGTTTCTTTTCAAGTGTATGTTCTTGTTTGGTTTATTAAAGATCAGGTGGCAATAAGAAGTTAGTTTCATCTCATGGTTTTCTATTTGGTTCCAAATGTTGATGTCTCTATTTTTGTGCAAATACCATGCTATTTTGATCACTATGGCCTTGTAGTATAGCCAAGAGTCCAGTAGGGTGATACCCCTGGCTCTGCTTTTATTGCTAAGAATTGCCTCGGAAATACAGGGTTTTTTCTGGTTTCATACAAAATGAAGAATTATTTTTTCCAAATCTTAAAAGTATGATTATAGTATTTTAATGGGGAATGCATTGAATCTATAGTTTCCTTTGGGTAGTATAAACATTTTCACAATGTTGATTTTTCCCAGCCATGAGCATGGTAAGTTTTTCCATTTTATAATATCTTCTGCTATTTCTTTTCTTATGGTTTCATAATTTTCTTTGTAGAGGTTCTTCACTTCTTTTGTTATGTATATTCCTAGGTTTTTCATTTTTTTGAAGCTACTGTCAAGGGAATTATGTCCTTGATTAGCTTCTCATCTTGGCTGTTAACAGGCATATACAAAGGCTACTGATTCATGGATATTGAGTTTATATCCTGAGACACTGCTGTATTTTTGATCACATCCAGGAGTCTTGTGGATGAGTCTTCGGGGTTCTCTAAGTATAAGATAATATCATTGGCAAAGAGCAAGAGCTAGACCTCCTCTGCACCCATTTGGAAGCCATTTATTTCCCTTTATTGCCTGATTGTATAGACTAGAAATTCCAGCACATCTTAAATAGTAGTGGCAATAGAAGATCACCTTGTCTGGTTCCAGTTCTAAGTGGAAAAGCTTTCAGTTTTTCTCCATAAAGTATGATATTAGCTGTGGGTTTGTCACAGATGGCTTCAATTAGATTTAAAATTGTGCCACCTATGCCTATATTCTTAAGTTTTCTAATTAGAAAAAGATGCTGAATTTTATCAAATAGTTTTTCTGTATCTATGGAGAAGATCATATGGTCTCCTTTGTTTTTGCTTTTGTTGATATGGTGAATTATATTTATGGACTTGCTTATGTTAAATCAGCCTTATTTCCTTGGGATGAAACCTACTTGATTGTGATGAATGATTTTTTTAATGTGTAGTTTTAATACATTGGCTAAGATTTTATTGAGAATTTTTACATCTATATTCATTAGTGAAATTGGTCTGAAATTCTCCTTTTAAATTTGGTCTTTTCCTGTTTTTGGTATCCAGGTAATCTTTGCTTCATAGAATGTGTTGGGGAAGATTTCTTCCTTCTAAATTTTTTGGAATAATTTCTGTAGTATGGGTATAAGCTCTTCTTTCAAAGTTGGATAGAAGTCTGGTGTGAAGCCATCCAGATCAGGGCTTTTTTTGTTGTTGGGAGATTTTTTTATCTCAGTTCTTAGAATCTCAGAAAAATAGAAGATCTATTTCTTCTCAGTTAAGTCTAGGAAGTAGTGGTGATTCCAGGTATTGACCCATTTCCTCCACATTGTTAAATTTCTGGGCCTAGGAGTTTCTTTTAGTACTTAGAGATGATCTTTTATATCTCTGTTGCATCTGTTGTTATTTCCCCTTTATCGTTTCTGATTGAGGTTATTAGAGATTTTACTTTTCTGTTTCTAGTTAATCTGGCCAAAGGTTATTGATTTTATTTATTTATTTATTTGAAAAATCAACTTTTTGTTTTGTTAATTTTCCAAATGATGCCTTTGTTTTCAATTCCATTCATCTCTAATTTAATTTTGGTTATTTCTTTTCTTCTGCTGGGTTTGGGATTAGATTGTTCTCCTTTTTCCAATTCTATGAGATGGTTCATGAGTTTGTTGACATGTTCTCATGGTGTTTTTCAAATGTAGGCATCGAATGTGATAAATTTCCCTCTTAAGACTGCTTTTGCTACATCACACAGGTTTTGGTAACTTGTGTCTTCATTGCTTTGTTTGAGGTATTGAGTGATTTCCTTTTTTTTTTGAGACAGAGCCTCAAGCTGTCACCCTGGATAGAGTGCTGTGGCATCACAGCTCACAGCAACCTCCAACTCCTGGGCTCAAGCGAGTCTCCTGCCTCTGCCTCCCAAGTAGCTGGGACTACAGGCGCCCACCAC
>CAUYON010063015.1:0-22284 GCA_963573935.1 Arctocebus calabarensis | reverse complement strand
CTAGGCCTCAATTCCATGAAAGGACTGTATCCATTCATTGATACATTCATTCACCTTGCCCCTGGTGGAAGGGACTGTATTCATTTGTTTCCTGGCCAAGGAACCCATACACCTATATATACCCTGAGACTAAAGGCCTAACGGAGGAGATGGGGAAAGACTGGGAGAGAAACGAAGAGAGCTTCTCTCTCCCCACTAGAATTCTCTCCCTCTACCAGGAGCCTTAATGTTTTCTGTATTCTTTTCTGTGAATAAATTCTGTCTTATAAAAAAAAAAAATCATTTCCCAGTGATTACTGGTGTTGAGCTTTTTTTCATATGCCCGTTGGCCAGTTGTATGTATGTCTTCTTTTGAGAAATAGGTATTCAGCTCCTTTGCACAATTTTAGATAGGGTTGTTTTCTCACTATCGAGTTTATATGAATTCCTTGCGTATTTTGAGTATTAACTCTTTATCAGATATACGATTGGTAAACATTTTCTCCCCATTTCTTAGGTTGTGTCTTCACTCTGCTGATTTTTTTTTCCTTTGCAAGGCAGAAGGTTTTTAGTGTGATGCAATCTCATTTGTCTGTTTTGTTCTGTTGCTTGTGCGTTTGGGGTCATATGCAAAAGATCTTTGCCCAAAGCATTATCAAGAAGCTTTTAGCTATGTTTCCTTTTAGTAAGTTTTATAGTTTCAGATCTTCTGTTTAATAAGTATTTTGTCCATTTCGTTTAGATTCTTGTATATGGTGTGATATAAGAGTTTAATTTTATTCTTTTTCACGTGATACCCAGCTGTCTCAATACCATTTATTGAAGAGACTGACCTTTCCCCTTCACATCTTTTGTCGATTGACCATAAACAGATTTCTGGGCTCTGTTTTCCACTCCATTGGTGTGTATGTATCCGCTTTTATGCTAGTGCCATGCTCTTTCTATTGCCTTGTAGTAGATTTTAAAACCAAATGTAATATGAGGCCTTCTGATTTGTTCTTTTTGCTCAAGATTGCTTCCACTATTTGGGGGGTTTTTGTAGTCTGTACAAATTTTAGGATTTCTTTTCTATTTTTGTGGAAAATGTCTTTGGAATTTTGATCAAGATTGCATTGAATCTTTGGTATAATGTGAATGTTTAAACAGTATTAATTCCGCCAGTCCTTGAACTTAAGATAACTTTTCATTTGTTGGTATCTTCTTCACTTTCTTTTATTAAGGTAACTTTTCATTTATTGGTGTCTTCTTCATTTTCTTTCTTTTTGTTTCGAAATAGAGCCTCAAGCTGTTTGGCCCTGGGTAGAGTGCTGTGGCATCACAGCTCACAGCAACCTCCAACTCCTGGGCTTAAGCGATTCTCTCGCCTCAGCCTCCCAAATAGCTGGGATGACAGGTACCTGCCACAACTCCCAACTATTTTTTTTTTGAGACAGAGCCTCAAGCTGTCACCCGGGGTAGAGTGCTGTAGCATCATAGCTCACAGCAACCTCCAACTCCCGGGCTCAAGCAATTCTCCTGCTTCCACCTCCCCAGTAGCTTGAACTACAGGCACCTGCCACAATGCCTGGCTATTTTTTGGTTGCAACCGTCATTGTTGTTTGGCAGGCCCAGGCTGGATTCGAACCCACCAGCTCAGGTGTATGTGGCTGGTGCCAGCTACTTTTTTGGTTGTAGTTTTTATTGTTGTTTGGCAGGCCCGGGCTGGATTCGAACCCACCAACTGGTGTATGTGGCTGGCGCCTTCGCTGCTTGAGCTACAGGTACCAAGCCTCTTCACTTTCTTTTATGTTTTATACTTTTAAGTGTATGTATCTTTCACCTATTTGGTTAAATTCACTATTTTATTATGTTTGATGCTCTAGTATATGCGATTACTTTCCTTTCTTTTTTAGATAGTTTATTGTTACTGTTTAGAAGCTACTGATTTTTGGATGTTGGTTTTGAATCCTGCAACTTTACTGAATTTATTAGTTTTAATGGTTTTCTGGTGAAATTTTCTTATATCTAAGATCATGCCATCTATAAACAGGGGCAGTTTAACTTTTTGTTTTCTGATGTGAAAAGAAAATAAATGACTTTTATTCCTTTGTTTTATTTAATTGCTCTGGCTGGGACTTCTTATACTATGTTGAATAGAAGTGTCAGGAGAAGGCATCTTTGTCTTGTTCTTAATCTTAAGGGAAAAGCTTTAGCCATTTCACAACTGAGTATGATGTTAGTTATGGGTTTGTCACATATAGTCCTTTTTTATGTTGAAGTACATTCCTTCTATACCTAATTTGAGAATTTCATCAGGAGTAGAGTTTTGTCAGTTGTTTGTTTTGTATCTCCAGAGGCTATCATGTAGTTTTTCTTTTTCATTTTTTTTTTTTTTTTTGTAGAGACAGAGTTCACTGTATGGCCCTCTGTAGAGTTCTGTGGTGTCACACAGCTCACAGCAACCTCCAGCTCTTGGGCGGCCATTTTCATGCCTCAGACTCCCGAGTAGCTGGGACTACAGGCACCCACCATAATGTCTGGCTATTTTTTTGATGCTGTTCAGCCTGGGCCTGGTTTGAACCCGCCACCCTTGGTATATGGGGCCGGCGCCTACTCGCTGAGCCACAGGCGCCATTTTGTTAATGTAGTATATCAATTTATTATTAAACCATCCTTGCATCCCTGGGATAAATCTCACTCACTTGTGATAAATGGTCTTTTTAATTTGCTATTAAACTCAGTCTGCTGGTATTTTGTTGAGGACTTTTGCATCTACCTTCATCGGGGATATTGGCCCGTAATTTTCTTTACCTGTAGTGTTCTTGTCTTGTTTTGGTATCAGTGTAACACTTACCTTATAAAGTGAGTTTGGAATATTCCTTCCTCTTTAATGTTTAGAAGAGTTTGAGAAGAATTGATATTAGTTTTTTTTTTAAATGTTTGGTAGAATTCAGCCATGAAACCATCAGGTCTTAGGCTTTTCCTTGATGGGAGAGGTTTTTTTTTTTTTAAATTACTGATTTAGTCTCCCTTCTTGTTATTAATCTGTTCAGATTTTGTTTCTGTTTTTTTTTTTTTTTTTGTGAGAGAGTTTCACTCTCTCGCCCTGGGGAGAGTGCCGTGGCGTCATAGCTCACAGAAACCTCAAACTCTTGGCTCAAGCAGTCCTCTTGCCTCAACCTTGCAAATAGCTAGGAATACAGGTGCCCGCTGAAATGCCTGGCTATGTTTTTAGAGATGGGGCTGGTCTCGAACTCGTGAGCTCAGGCAGTCCACCTGCCTTGGCCTCCCAGAGTGCTAGGATTATTGTCGTGAACCACCTCGCTTCAACCACCTTTTCTATTTCTTCATGATTCAGTCTTGCTAGGTTGTATGTTTCTAGAAATTTACCCGTTTCTTTTAGGTTATCCAATTTGTTGGCATATAATTGTTATAATCTCTTATGATTCTTTCTATTTCTGTGGTATCAGTTGAAATGTCTCTACTTTCATTTCTGATTTTATCTGAGTCTTCTCTCCTTTTTACTGAGTTGTTCTAGCTAAAGATTTGTCATTTTTTTAATATTGTCAAATAATCAACTTTTATTTTTCTAGATCTTTTCTTTTGTTTTTCTAGTGTCATTTATTTCTCCTCTAACGTTTTATATTTCCTTCCTCCTACTAACTTTGGGCTTTGTTCTCTTTCTAGTTCCTTGAAGTATATCATTAGGTTGTTTACTTGAGATCTTTCCTCAGGTAGTTATTGCTATAAACTTTTGCCTTAGAATTGCTTTTGTTGCATCCCGTAAATTTTGTTATGGTGCATTTTCACTTTTGTCTGAAGATATTTTTAAATTTCCTTTTTGATTTCTTCTTTGATCCATTGGTTGTTCAGACCGTGTTGGGTAAATTCCCATTCAGTGGGTACATTGCGTGGGTATAATTGCATACTTTCTGGGTGAAGGGCACATCACTAACTGGACTTTAACTTCACAAAAGCAAACTATGTAAACTAATTGTATATACCCCATATTTGTCTGAAACTAAAAAATCATTCCCGTTTAAAAAAAGATGTTTTGTGTTTCCTTTCCCTTTTGAGTTCTTCTTTGACTCATTGGTTGGTTAGATTATGTTGTTTAATTTCCACATATTTGTGAGTTTTCCAAAATTCTACTTGTTATTGATTTCTAGTTTCATATTAATATTGTTGGAAAAGATACTTGGTATTATTTCAGTCTTCTTAAATTTGTTTAGACTTGTTTTGTGGCCTAACATATACTCTATCCTGGAGAAAATTCCATGGTGCTTGAGAGGAATATGTATTATGCTGTTGTCGGATGGAATGTTCTGTATTTGTCTGTGAGGTCCTTTTGGTTTAAAGTGTAATTCATGCTGAATGTTTCCTATTGCTTTTCTGTTTGGAAGATCTCTTCATTGCTGACAGTGTGGTAATGAAGTCCCTTATTATTATTGTAGTGGTAGTCTATCGCTCCTTTCAGATTTCTTAGTATTTGCTTTATATATTGAGGTCCTTTAATGTTATGTACATATATATTTATAATTGTTATATCCTGTTGATGAATTGACTTCCTTTTTCTCTTTTTGTAACTTGACATAAAGTTAATTTGGTTTAATATAAGCAGAGCTATTCCTGCTCCTTAGAACATTTCTGAGTCTCCTACCCCTTGGTATTCAGTATTCTTTTTTTTTTTTCTGTATTTATTTATTTTCATTTCAGATTATTATGGGGGCATGTGTTTTAGTTACATAAATTGCATTTGTATAGTTTGACTCAAAGTTATGAGTGTGCTCGTGTATTTAATCTTGTGAACTCTGAAGATACTTTTATTTAGTATACTTTATTTAGTATCTAAAGATACTTTTATCTTAATTTGAGCTTCCCCAGATGCAGACTCTGAGACAAGGATTTAAGTGCAAGCACTTTGTTGTGGTTGAAAGTAGGGTCCTGGGCTCGGTGCCTGTGGCTCAACGGGCTAAGGCGTCAGCCATGTACACCTGAGCTGGTGGGTTCGAATCTAGCCCCAGGGCCCGCCAAACAACAATGATCGCTGCAACCAAAAAATGGCCGGGCACCTGTAGTCCCAGCTACTTGGGAGGCGGAGGCAGGAGACTCGCTTGAGCCCAGGACTTGGAGGTTGCTGTGAGCTGTGATGCCACAGCACTCTACCCAGGGTGACAGCTTGAGGCTCTGTCTCAAAAAAAAAAAAGAAAGTAGGGCCCTGGAAAAGTGAAACAAGGCAGAAGGGGTGGCCAATAAATGGTGAATTACTAAGTCAGCTCTCACTGTGGGCAACCGGTACTTACTTCTGTGGGGGAAAATTTGCCAGTCCATATAGAACACTTACCTCAGAGTTACTCCAGGTGAGGAGGAAGGAAACGGAGGCAGTTGTGCACTGACTTCCTAAGTCTTGGGGGATGGCTGCTTCTGAGGGGTGCAGAGGTGGCAGAGTAGGTCACAGTGACAGGAAAAGCCCTGAGGTGGAGAAATGGAGCTGCTGGTAGTCGGGAGCCAGGAGTTGGGTAAGGAGAAGGCACAAAGCTGGGGAGCAGTAGCACTCTCTATCCCAGGATTCTGGTTGAGCATTGTGGTTTATGTCAAGGACAGCATAGTCTCCAGAGCAGACTGACTCACGGCCGACACTTAGTGGGTTTTCTTCAATAGCCTTTAGTTCCACGTCCCTTGAAAAAGGCAAGGGAAAGTTTTCACTTTTCTATGTATTTTAATTTTTCTTTAGCAAATCATCGCTAGCACTTTTGTGTCTAAGCACTTTTAAATCTGCACCTCCAGAGCTATACCTAAGAGAATCTCATTATGTGGCCACCATGGTAATGTGTAAGCTGTAACAGGGGAGAACAGAAATGGAACACATAATCCCAACTTGGAGGAGCTTCTGGGGCAGTGGGTAATTGATCATTGGGCGGCTTACCTAGGGATCCTTTTTCCAGTGAGAAAGAACTAGGGGTGAATCAATGAATCAATAAAAATATGTTTTAGGAGAGTTAGATTTTGGGTCAGACATTCTTTGCTTTCAGACCCTTGACTCTGCCTGGTAGGCTGAGTGACATTTGATAAAACAATATTCAATCTCTGAGTGTCAGTTTTCTCAAGTCTAAAATGAGATTACTAATACCCACTTTGTGGGATTGTTTGAGGATTAAATGTGACACTTTGAACAGTGGCCTGATTTGGATAGAAGAGATTATATGGGTCTGAGGAAGGGGAGGGTCAGTAGATAGGTCACTAAAACCATAGACAGTCGAACGGAGGTAGAAAAGCAGACTTGGGGTGTTGATCATGGAGGATGTTCAATCTGAAGCAAGAAGAGGCTTTGGGGGCTTTGCTGCGGACAGTGTGGTCTTAGTGTGCCTCAGTCAGAAAGGGTGAGGGAAAGGGGGGGTCTTATACTATTCACAGAACTTAGAACTAAACCTTCAAAGCTGTGTTTTCCAACCCTTTTTATCTCACAGCACACTTGAACCTATAGTTAAACTTCTGCGGCACACTTAAATTATGTTGATTAAAAAAAAAAAAAAAAGAAGAGTAAAAAAGGAATATACTTACTGTGCTTTGTAGTAGGCCCCATATACTGAGGGTGGCGAGTTCAAACCCGGCCCTGGCCAAACTGCATCAAAAAACAGCTGGGTGTTGTGGTGGGCGCCTGTAGTCCTAGCTACTCAGGAGGTTGAGCCAGGAGAATTGCCTAAGCCCAAGAGCTGGAGGTTGCTGTGAGCTATGACTCCACAGCACTCTACCGAGGGCGATAGAGTGAGACTCTGTCTCTACCCCCCCCAAAATTAATTAATGATGTTTATTTTTATTTTTTTTTAAATTAATGATCTTTAAACATTTTCACTGCACATCTAAGATCCTCACCGGTCACACTGGTTGAAAAATCTCTGCTTTGAGGGGCTTGATTTTCTGTACTACTAAACCACAAACCTACAAATCCTGGACCTGTGTCTAGGATCTAAGGAACCCCCTTGTAGTGGTTGAGAATTTGCTTACTTGGAAACATAAGAACTTGACCTTGTCATGACCAGGCTTGGTGTTTCCACTCCTGGTTCTTAACATTTACATTATTTGAATATATTCGCTACTGGACCAAGGTTTTTCTGGCTGGGGCTGGGTTTAAACCTACCACCCTCCAAAACATGGGGCTAGCGCCCTACTTCTTTGAGCCACAGGCGCCACCCAACCATTGGACCAATTTTAGTGTTGGCTGGAAAGGCTGAGCCTCTCCAACATGGTAGTCTCTCTCTCGCTCTCTTTTCTTTTTTTGAGACGGAGCCTCAAGCTGTCACCATTGATAGAGTGCTATGACATCACAGCTCACAGCAACCTCCAATTCCTGGGCTCAAGTGAGTCTTTTGCCTCCGCCTCCCAAGTAGCTGGGACTACAGGCGTCTGCCACAACACCCAGCCATTTTTTGGTTGCAGCTGTTGTTGTTTGGCGGGCCTGGACTGGATTCGAACCTACCAGCTCTGGTGTACATGGCTGGCACCTTAGCCCGTTAAGCCACAGGCTCTGAGCCAGCCTGGCTGTTTTTTTTTTTTTTTAGAGACATACAAGACAAAAAATAAGAAAGAAAAAAGAAAAATTAGCTGCATATAGTGGCATATATCTATAATCCCAGCTACTTGAGAGGCTAAGGTGGAGGATCACTTGAGCCCAGGAATTGTTTTTCTTTTTCTTTTTTTTTTTTTTGAGACAGAGTCTTACTTTGTTGCCCCAGGCTAGAGTAGTGTGGTATCATAGCTCACAGCAATCTCAAACTCCTGGGTTCAAGTGGTTCTCTTGCCTTAGTCTCCTGAGTAGCTAGGACTATAGGCACTTGCCACAGTGCCAAGCTAATTTTTCTATTTTTAGTGGAGACAGGGTCTTGCTTTTGCTCAGGCTAGTCTTGAACTCCTGAACTTAAAATAGTCTACCTGCCTCGGCCTCTCAGAGTCCTAGGATTACAGGCGTGAGCCATTGCACCTGGCCTGAACCCAGGAGTTGGAGGTTGCAGTGAGCTATGACACCACTGTATTTCCAGCCTCACAGAGAGACCTTGTCTGAAAAAAAAATTTTTACCTATCATTATTTCATTGTCTGGTATTGGCAGGTAATATTATCTATGTTGGAAACGAAAGATTAGAGAGATTTTTGTCTTGCTTTGTTTGTATTAAAGGTCTGATAAGACTCCCAGAATTTTGTTGTTGAGACATTGTGTTACAGCTCACGGCAACCTCCCAACTCCTGGGCTCAAGTGATTGTCCCACCTGAGTCTTCCCAGTAACTGAGCATATAGGTGATGGCTATGACGCCTGCCTAACTTTTCTATTTTTGATAGAGATGAAGTCTCACTCTTGCTTAGGCTGGAGTGAGGCTTGATCTTCTGACCTCAAACGGTTCTCCTACCTTGGTTTCCCAGAGTAGTAGGATTACAGGCATCAGCCACTGTGCCCAGTCACAAATTTTGTATTAATTTAGAAACCCCACTTTTCCTATTTTTTTCATCAAGCAGTTTTATTCAGATATCTCTCATTTGTATTATCAGTGATGACTATTTTTTTGTTTTTGAGACAAAGTCTCACTTGGTCACTCTTGGTAGAGTGCTAGTGGCATCTTAGCTCACAGCAACCTCACACTCTTGGGCTCAAGCTCTTCTCTTGCCTCAGTCTCCCAAGCAGCTGGGACTACAGGCATCTGCCACAGTGCCTGGTTATTTTTTAGAGACGGGTCTCGCGCTCTCTTAGGTTGGTCTCAAATTTGTGAACTCAGGCATTTTACCTGCCTATAATTCCAAGTGCTGGGATTATAGGCATGAGCTGCGGCACCTGGCTCAGTGACTATTTTTTGAATCAGTTTAATGGTTTTCCAGAGTACATTAAAAAAAAAAGAAAACAAACTTTATTTTTTAAAACAGTAAATTTATAGAAGAGCTATGACAAGTAGTATAGAGAACATATTTATTGCAGTCTAAACTGTTAGAGACAAAACATTTCGTGAATCTATATATGACACTGATAATATACAGGAGGTTCTGATACAGTAGAACCTCCATAGCTGACTACCTCCCTACATTGACCTCCTCCTTAAGCTGACCTAATTTTCACAAACTGGACATGCACTACATGTATATATCAGTACAGTAGGCCTAACTTCTTATACTGACCAGTTTGTTATAGTCCCTTGGGTGGTCAACTTACAGAACTTCTACTGTATTTTTGCAGACTGTTTGTTAAACAGTGGGATCGTTTTTCATTTTTTTTTAAAATTTATTGTATGGCTTGGTGCCTGTGCTCAGTGGTTCGGGCGCCAGCCACATACTCTGGAGCTGGTGGGTTTGTACCTGGCCTGGGCCCGCTAAACAGTGACAACTGCAACCAAAAAATAAGCTGGGTGTTGTGGCGGGCGCCTGTAGTCCCAGGTACTTGGGAGGCTGAGGCAAGAGAGAATCTTGAGCTCAAGAGTTTGAGATTGCTGTGAGTTGTAACGCCACAGCCCTCTACTGAGGGCGACATAGTGAGACTCTCTCTCTAAAAAAAATTATTAGGTGGTGCCTGTGATTCAAAGGAGTAGGGTGCCAGCCACATATGCCAGAGGTGATGGGTTCAAACCCAGCCTCAGCAAAAAACTGCAAAAAAAAAAAAAAATTATATGGAATTACATTTGGTAGTGTCACAACTTAATGACCAACTTGTTTTTTAAAGTGATTTATAAAAAAAGACTGGTGTAATTTTTTTTTTTTTTTTTTTGAGACAAGTCTCATTCTGATAACCCAAGGTAGAGTGTACCAAAATAGATCACTAGAACCTCAAACTCCTGGGCTCACGTGATCCTCTTGCTTCAGTCTCCAAGTAATTGGGAGTATAGGCACATGCCACCCCCCCTCAGCTAATTTCTCTGTTTTTTATAGAGATGGAACGTCACTCTGTTGCCCAAGCTGGTCTTGAACGCGGCGCAAGTGATCTCAGCCTCTGGAGTTGCTGGGATTATACTATGCCTGGCTACTGGCCTCCTTGTAAATTGATTTTATTGGTTTAATATTCCTTAAGTCTCCCAAATTAGGATTGATTAAAGTGATTTTAGACTTTTTTAGTTTTTTTTTTTTTTTTTCTGAGACAGAGCCTCAAGCTGTCACCCTGGATAGAGTGCTGTGGCATCACAGCTCACAGCAACGTCCAGTTCCTGGGCTCAAGCGAGTCTCCTGCCTCTGCCTCCCAAGTAGCTGGGACTACAGGCGCCCGCCACAACGCCTGGCCATTTTTTGTTTGCAGCTGTCATTGTTGTTTGGCCGGCCCGGGCTGGATTTGAGCCACAGGTGCCGAGCCAACTTTTTTAGTTCTTTCAACTAAAGAGCCATGTTCCTTTTCACGTTACACAGCGTACAGTTTTTTACTGTCTAGCATGTAAAAAATCATGCCCAGCATTGCTATAATCCTGACGTTCATTTCCCTTTCTCCTATTGTCTTTTTGCCTTTTGCTATTAGGAAAATAAGGTAGACTAGGCCCCAGTAACACAGTAGTTACGGCACCAACCACATACACTGAGGGTGGCGGGTTCGAACCCAGCCCCGCCAGCTAAACAACTGCAACAAAAAAATAGCCGGACATTGTGTTGGGTGCCTGGAGTCCCAGCTACTTGGGAGGCTGAGGCAAGAGAATCACTTAAGACCATGAGTTTGAGGTTGTTGTGAGCTGTGAAGCCACAGCATTCTACCAAGGGCCACATAGTGAGACTCTGTCTTAAAAAAAAAAAATAAAATAAAAGTTAAAATAAATAGAAAATAAGGTCTTATTATTATTATTATTATTATTTTTTAAAATAAGGTACTTGAGGGCTGGGCGCGATGACTCATGCTTGTAATCCCAGCAGATCACCTCAGCTCACGGGTTTGAGACCAGTCTGAGCCAGAGTGAGACCCTGTCTCTACTAAAAATAGAAAAACTAGCTGAGTCTTGCAGTGGGCACTTGTAGTCCCAGCTGCTTGGGAGGCTGAGGGAGGTTTGAGGTTGCTGTGAGCTATGATGCCAAGGCACTCTATCCAGGGTGACAGAGTGAGACTCTTGTCTCAAAAACAAAACAAAAAATTCCTGATTCTTGCTAGTCCTTCTGTGCTTGGCTCCATCATTTGTGACCAGGTGCTATCACTGCTTCTGGCATCAGGGTATGAAGGTTGCACTGTTTGGGTTGCTGGCAAGGTCTTGCAGTCACTTGTGTGGGGAATCTTATCCTGTTTTTTTTTTTTTTTTTTTTTTGAGACAGTCTCACCCTGTGCTCTATGTAGAGTGCAGTGGCATCATAGCTCACAGCAACCTCAAACTCTTGGGCGCAAGTGATTTTGTTGCCTCAGCCTTTTGAGTAGTTGGGACTCCAGGCACCTGCCACAATGCCCGGCTATTTTTTGATTGGTGTTGTCATTGTTGTTTGACAGACCTGGGCTGGATTCAAACCCGCCAGCTCCCATGTATGTGCCTTAGCCCTTGAGCTATAGGCGCCGAGTTTTTTTGTTTCGTTTTTTAAATTTTATTTTATTATTATTATTTTGAGACAGAGTCCCACTATGTCACCCTTGGTAGAGTGCTGTGGCGTCACAGCTCAGCAACCTCAAACTCTTGGGCCTAAGCGATTCTCTTGTCTTCAGCCTCCCAAGTAGCTGGGACTATAGGCGCCCACCACAAAGCCCGGCTATTTTTTGATTGTAGTTGTTATTGTTGTTTGGCAGGCCCAGGCTGGGTTTGAACCTGCTAGCCTCAGTGTATGTGGCTGGCGCTGTAACCATTGTGCTACTGGCATCGCACCCCAGAATACTTTTTTTTTTTGAGACAGCGCTTCAAGCTGTCACCCTGGATAGAGTGCTGTAGCATCACAGCTCATAGCAACCTCCAATTCCTGGGCTCAAGCGAGTCTCCTGCCTCTGCCTCCCAAGTAGCTGGGACTACAGGTGCCTGCCACAACGCCCCGCCTTTTTTTGGTTGCAGCTGTTGTTGTTTGGCGGGCCCAGGCTGGATTTGAGCCACAGGCACCCAGCCCCCAGAATACTTTTTAAATAAAATGTTATGTATAAGTTTGTTATATATAAAGTAGAAAAAGTGGCTCCACTCTTGAGAGAACTGGCAGGTCCTTGTTGCCTGTCCTTTCCTGCATGTACTGTAGGGCTTCCCAAGGCAGCTTCTTGGGATACAAGAACATTCTTATTTTTATTTATTTGAATGTATGTATGTATTCATTTAGAGACAGAATCTTGCTTTGTTGCCCAGGTAGAGTGCAATGTCATCAGTGTAGCTTACTGCAATCTCAAACCCCTGGGCTTAGGTGACCATGCCTTGTGAGTGGCTGGGACTATAGGTGTGTGCCACCACATGCAGCTAATTTTTCCTATTTTTAGTGGAGACAGGTCTTACTCTTGCTCAGACTGCCCTCAAACTCCTGAGTTTAAGAGATCCTCCTGCTTTGGCCTTCCAGAGTGCTAGGATTACAGGCATGAGCTACCATGCCCAGCCAAGAATTATATAGTCTTCTCTTCATTGGAAGGAGTAAACCGTGAAAATGTATTCCCTTTCTCTGAATGAGGACTCTTTTTAACTTGTCACATTGTTTTTTGTATTGTTTTATTTTATCATGTGCATGTGTGGAAGTGGATAGAAGGTGCTTGTCTTAGGATATAGGAAGACAGTTTTTTTTTTTTTTTGAGGCAGAGTCTCACTGTGTCGCCCTGGGTAGAGTGCAGTAGTGTCAGAGCTCACAGCAACCTCCAACTCCTGGGCTCAAGCAATCCTCTTGCTTCAGTTTTTCTATTTTTTAGTAGAAATGGGTGGGGTCTCGATTTTTGCTCACGCTGGTCTTGAACCCGTGAGCTCAAGTAATCCACCTGCCTTGGCCTCATACCGCTTTTGTCCTCTATCTCAGCTTTAAAATATTAGTTTCTTCTTGCTTTATTTTTTAGTTGCTGCAAGGCTAAGTCTCTAAATATTCTTTATATAGCAACCAGCATTGTGTAGGCATGACCAGTAATAGTAGAAATGCCTGGGCGGTGCCTGTGGCTCAGTGGGTAGGACGCTGGCCCCATATACCAAGGGTGGTGGGTTCGAACTTGGCCCCAGCTAAATTGCAACAAAAAAATAGCTGGGTGTTGTGACGGGTGCCTGTGGTCCCAGCTACTCGGGAGGCTGAGGCAAGAGATGGCGTAAGCCCAGGAGTTGGAGGTTGCTGTGAGCTGTGACGTTACAGCACTCTACCCAGGGTGATGAAGTGAGACTCTGTCTCTTTAAAAAAAAAAAAAAGAAAGAAAATAGTAGAAATGCCTTTCTGTTGGTTCTTTGATGCCCACTTAAGTGCAGTGACTTTGTGATCGGATAAGTTTACCTTTTAGAGCAGTGGTCGCCAGTCTTTTTGCCAGCAGGGACTGTTTCATGGAAAACAATTTTTCCATGGAGGGGCCAGAGGATGATGGTTTTGGATGATTCAAGTGCATTACATCTCCACCTCAGATGATCAGGTATTAGATTCTCCTACAGAACATGCAACCTAGGTCCCTTACATGTGCAGTTTACAGTAGGGTTCCCACCATGACAGTCAAATGGAGCTCTGGGGGTGGTGTGGTACAGTGGGAGCTTCCATCCCTGGCTGCTGCTTTCCTCCTGCTGTGCTGCCCGTTCCTAACAGGCCTTTGACTGGTACTGGCCTGGCGCCCGGGGACTACAGTTTTAGAGGATCCTAAAGTTACATAATTTTACTCCTTTAAAGGATTTTAAAATTTTGTTTATTTTCTTTAAGAGATACAGTCTTACTTGTCTTCTGGGCTGGAGTATGGTGGCACAGTCACAACTCATTGTGATCACAAAACTCCTAGGCTCAAGTGATCCTGCCTCAGCCTGTCAAAGTGCTGGGACTATAGGTATGAGCCACTGTGCCTAGTCTTGACCTCTTTTATGATGTGGACCCTCTATGATATTAGCACTAAAACTAAAGTAAATGAAAGAAAGATTGACATTTTATACAAACATTCTTAGGAAAATGAAAAAGCAGAAAAGACAGAAATTGTGATATATTTCCATAAAGTGAGTGTAGTTGCCTCTCCTGTCTCCCCTTCCATCTCCACTATCTCTTCTGCCTGTGCCATCCCTGAGACAGCAAGACCAACCCCTCCTCAGCCTCCTCACTGTGAAGATGGTGAGGAAGAAGACCTTCATGATGAGCCACTTCCAATTAGTAAATACATACTCTCTTCCTTATGATTTTCCTAATGACTTCTTTTTTTTTTTGTAGAGACAGAGTCTCACTCTATCACCTTCGGAGTGCTGTAGAGTCACAGCTCACAGCAACCTCCAGCTCCTGGCCTTAGGCGATTCTCTTGCCTCAGCCTCCTGAGTAGCTGTGACTACAGGCGCTCACCACAACGTCCGGCTATTTTTTGGTGCAGTTCGGCTTGGGCCGGTTTGGACCTGCAGCCTCGGTGTATGGGGCCAGCACCCTACTTGCTGAGCTATAGGAGCCGCCCATGACTTTTTTATTGAGATAGAGTCTCACTTTGTCACCCTCGGTATAGTGCTGTGGCGTCATAGCTCACAGCAACCTCAAACTCTTGGGGTTAAGTCATTCTTTTATCTCAGCCTCCTGATTAGCTGGGACTACTGGCGCCTGCCCCAATGCCTGGCTATTTTTAGAGATGAGGTCTTGCTCTGGCTTAGGCTGGTCTTAAACCTTCAAGCCCAGGCAATCCGCCCACCTCAGCCTCCCAGAGTACTAGGATTATAGGTGTGAGCCACTGCGCCTGGCCCTATAACATTTTCTTTTCTTTGTTTATTTTAAGAATTTGTATATAATACATATAACATACAGAATGTATATTAATTAACTGTTATGGGTAAGACTTTCAGTCAACAGTAGACTATTAGTAGTTATGTTTGGGGGAGTCAGAAGTTATCTCTGGATTTTCATCTGTATGGGGAGTCAGTGTTTCTCACCCCTACTTTGTCCAGTGGTCAACTGTACTTCCTTGAATAGGCAGAGTATCTCATTTCTCCAACTTACTGGAGAAGATGTGGTGTTTTACCTTTTTCCCCAAGTCTGGTTTTTTATGAATATTCAGTGCTAAGGATAATATTACTGTTAGAGTCCAAGTGATGAGAGTCCAAGTTTTGATGGCATCACTTTTCTCATTGAGGCTAGGTAAGTTACTTAATTTTTTTGAAGGCTTAGTTTCTTTATCCTAAAATACAGCTGAGAAAACATACCTCTCAGAGAATAAAGGAAACATGTGAGGATTAAATAAGATAAAATTTATCCTTTGTGTGCTACATTGTAAATACTTAGTAAGAGGCAGATGTTTTTATTATGTTTCAGTTATATTTTAGGAATTTCTGGAATAGGGAAAAAGCCAGGGAATTATGAATTTTCTTAAGCATCTAAGCATGAATATTCCTTTATTTTGGCCAGTGTAAATCTTTATTTTTCTCACTAATAACTATGTTCTCAATAATAATAAACTCAGTAATAAATATAAATTATTTTTAGGAGATAGGTTATCTAAGCATAGATCCTCAAACTGAATTAGTGATGTAATTACCATTAAATCTAGAAATCATGTAGAGATATACATTGTTCATAGTAAGTTATCTCTGTGTAGGTTTGTTATTTCAAACTAGAATGAGGGACAGGGAGAAGTCTAAGATGAGATAGAAGGAATGCATAATAAAAATAGTAATTACATTTAAAAAAAATGTGTTTAGGCAAAGGAAAATGCTTAGGCAAGGGGGAAGGAAACATTTGGTTTCTGGTCTGTGGGTATCTCTTGTTTAAAGAATGAATGTGTTTTGGGCAAGTATGAAAAATCACTTTTTGTGAAGGAGATTGTAGTTTTCCGTTACCTTACATTAAAAACATCAAAGTGGTAGTTTCTCATGAGCAGGTTTCTTAATAGACTGAGCTGGGAACTTTGTCTACTAAGGGATTAAGGAGGAGGCACAGGTGGCCTCTACCATCTGTTGCTATAAGGGGAGGAGATGCTTTTGTCCTCACTGCTGGTCTCAGGGTCTTTTCTTTGCCATATTTTGCCACTGTCATATTTTCTTTCTTTTTTCTTTTTTGAGACAGAGCCTCAAGCTGTCACCCGTGGCATCACAGCTCACGGCAACCTCCAATTCCTGGGCTCAAGCGAGTCTCCTGCCTCCGCCTCCCAACTAGCTGGGACTACAGGCGCCTGCTACAACGCCAGGCCATTTTTTGGTTGCAGCTGTCATTGTTTGGTGGGCCCAGGCTGGATTCGAACCTGCCAGCTCAGGTGTACGTGGCTGGCGCCTTAGCCAGTTGAGCCACAGGCGCCGAGCCACCACTGTCATATTTTCCACAAGAGCAGAGAAATTGTTGTTAAAATTGAGGTCTTTGAGTTTCTTTTTTTTTTTTTTGAGATAGAGCCTCAAGCTGTCACCCTAGATAGAGTGCTGTGGCATCACAGCTCACAGCAACCTCCAATTCCTGGGCTCAAGCGAGTCTCCTGCCTCCGCCTCCCAAGTAGCTGGGACCACAGGTTCCCGCCACAACGCCCGGCCGTTTTTTGGTTGTAGCCGTCATTGTTTGGCGGGCCCAGGCTGGATTCAAACCTGCCTGCTCCGGTGTACATGGCTGGCGCCTTAGCCCATTGAGCCACAGGCGAGCTGAGATCTTTGAGTTTTTAACCTAACTTTTAAAAAAATTTTGAAAATAATTCTCATTCCTTCTTTTGGGTATTAAAATAATATCTAATACAGATGCAGACTTACATCTTACAGAAAAAGCAGATACAGTTGAACATGCCTTAATTTTTAGTTGAATATATATGACACTGAACTACATGAAATTGACCTTTTTCCCCCTGAAATAGCAAATATCAAATTTCCTAGGGTTCATCTTAATACACATAATAGCTAATATGGTAACTAATAATATTTACTAAGCATTTACTGTGTGTTGGGCATTCTACTAAATGCTTAATGTGCAATTATCATGTTTAATTTTTTTTTCTTTTTTTTGTGAGCTAGAGTATCACTCTGTTGCCCTGGGTAGAGTGCCCTGGCATCATCTCTCACAGGAACCTCAATCTCTTGGGCTTGAGCAGTCCTCCTGCCTCATCCTCCCACGTAGCTGGGATTACAGGTGCCCACCACAATGATCTTGCTCTTGCTCAGGCTGGTCTCGAAAACAAAGTTCTGCCTCAAGCAATTCACCCGGCTCACCTTGGCTTCCTAGAGTGCTAGGATTACAGGCATGAGCCACCGAGCCCAGCCTGTCATGTTTAATTCTTACAATATTCTAATCTTGGAGTTTTAAAAATTTTTGGCTTCTGGGCGGCACCTGTGGCTGAAAGGAGTAGGGCGCTGGCCTCATATGCTGGAGGTGGCAGGTTCAAACCCAGCCCTGGCCAAAAATTGCAAAAAAAAGAATCTATTTATCCTACTGTAAATGGTTGTCACATTTTTTTTTTTTTTTAAAGTTTAAAGACAGAGTCTTTCTTTATTTTCTGGGCTAGAATGCAATGGAATGATCATAGCTTACTGCTACTATAAACTCCTGGGCTCTAATGATCTTCCTGCCTCAGCCTCCCAAGTGTCTGGGACTACAGGCTCACAACACTGTGCCTGTAAAGACGGAGTCTTGCTCTTACTCAGGCTGGTCTTAAACTCCTGGCCTCAGGCTGTCCTCCTGCCTCAGCCTCCTAAAGTGCTAGGATTACAGGCATGAACCTGTACTGGCTGGATTTCAATTTTTTTTATATGTGGATTATCTCATATATATTTGGTTTATACCGTTTGAGTTTCTTTCTAGTCCCCTGTACTTTGGGATGGAGCATAGACTATTTAGTTAGTGCTTTCCACTTGCTGGCCAGTCCGAGTGCCCACCCAGAACTAATCCTGGTTTTTTTTTTTGAGACAGAGCCTCAAGCTGTCACCCTGGATAGAGTGCCATGGCATCACAGCTCACAGCAACCTCCAATTCCTGGGCTGAATTGAATCTCTTGCCTCTGCCTCCCAAGTAGCTGAGACTACAGGTGCCCGCCACAACGCCCGGCCATTTTTTGGTTGCAGCCATCATTGTTTGGCGGGCTCTGGCTGGATTCGAACCTGTCAGTTCAGGTGTATGTGGCTGGCACCTTAGCCTGTTGAGCCATAGGCGTCGAGTCAATCCTGGAGTTTTTGTGTGAGATTTGGAAGAGACTTTTACTTTCTCATGGGCTTGAATGGACAGGATGTAAAATGAAGTTTTTGAAACCATTTTGTTACCAAGCATATCCTGAAAATGATATGCAAAGCCTTGTCAAGAGGTAGAGAGAAGTTTAGTTACGATGAAGGTATCTAAACTCTTGTCTCTTGCTGTGCCTGAAGCATGAGTTACCTGCTAGACTTTTAGTTATTGGCTCATCAGGCCAGGTTGAGTTGGATTTTCTAGTACTTAAAACTGAAAGAGCAGCATTGTTTGTAATTGCAGATGGGAACAACCTAAGCGTCCGTCAGTTGAATGGGTAAAATGTAGTAGCAGTAGGTCCTCTCATTGGAATATTACTCAGCAGTGAAAGAATGAAGTACGGTTACATGCTACAGCATGGCTGTACCTTGAAAACATTACGCTAAGTGAAAGAAGTCAGTCATAAAAGACCATATATAATTTAGGTGGAGTATCTAGAATAGACAGATCCATAGAGACAGAAAGTAACTAGTGGTTGCCTAGGGCTGGTGGGGAGAGGGAAATGGGGAGTGACTGTTGATGAATGTGTGTTTCTTTTTTGGGGTGATGAAAATATGCTATAATTGTGGTATGGCTGTACAACTCTGAATATACTAACTCATTACGTTGTATACCTTAAGTGGGTGAATTGCATGATATGTAAATTATGTATGACTAGAGCTATCATAATAACAAAACAAGAGGCCCTGTTGGCCTCCGGCAGCAGTGAAGTCCATGTTCCCATCTGGTAGGCAGACTGTGGGGTGGACTGTGGATTCTTTCAGGGACCTAACTGTTGCACAGAGTGAGGTAACCTCTTACACTGCTCTGCGTGGGTGGATGCCGAGTAAGTAATGCCAGGTTGCCTGATGGCGTGTGGCCTGTGCTTTGGACTATGTGCCATATACCTGTGCTCCAAAGTGATGTTCCCTGTGGCCTTTCTCCTCAGGGCTGAGGGCTGTCTGAAGGCTCACCCCTTGGGAGTGCTTCATCAGAGGATAGGATCTTCATCCCATAGGGGAAGAAAAGAGCATCTTAGCACTGGCAGGATCACAAGCTGGATGAACTGTTAGGCACAGAGCATATTCAGGGGCTGATTGTTTAGGACAAGCCAGAATTTTCCCCTAAAGCTGTCCTGGGCAGGACTGTCCTGAGAAGAATTAACAGAGGCCTTGACTAGTCCTGCTGTCATGTCGACCCAGCCCCACACCCACACCCACATCTGATTTGCTTTGTTGCTTATTCTGGCCTGACACAGTCACACACATGCTGGCTGGTCCTTTATGGCCAGTAGACATAGCAGCAGTGGGCACCAGTGAAGGGGAAGGCTCTTACGGGTCCTGGCCTGAAGGCCGTATCTGCTTTGTGGTGGCCACAATTGCTCAGGCTTCATCGTCAGGCCCTGCTAGGAGGGAGGAGTGTTATGAAATGAACACTGGCTGCTGGTCTTTATGGGGAGGTGGTGGCAATGGCTGAGGTTGGGGTGTTGCCTTTAGAACCTACCTGTCTAGTTCCAGTTGGCACTGGGAAGAATTAAAAAAATCTGTTCAGCTCCCTTCACTTGTTTGCTCTGGCCTTTGTGATCATTCTTGCTGAAATCCTGTCCTGTCAGCTCAGAAGTGGGATTCTTTGGGGTAGGACAGCATTTTTCTGTTCTTAGAGGCCTCAGTTCTTCTGTTCACCTTGGGACAAGGAGGAACATACATCTAATGAATTTATTTGAAAACAGTCCCTATCTTCCATTCCCATTGCTGTAAAGTAGCTTCTGAAAAACATTAAAAAAAGCGGAAAACTGAAATTTTAATAGATAACACTATTCTCATTTTTATAGATGAGGAACTGAGTCACAGAAATGTTAAAACAGCAGGCCCATGTTGAGAGCTGGTAGGTTGTAGAGCTGAAATTCAAAACTACCAAGTCTAAGTGTATAACTGTCCTGTCCTGCCTTTTTCAAAGATAAATAAGTCCTTATGGATCTTGGGGGTTGGGAGTTCTTTAGCAATTAATCTATTTTTTTTTTTTTTCCATTTTACTGATGAGAAGATGGAACCTTGGATAATGCACTGACTTAGGATTGCTCAGCTAATTAGTGGCAGTGAGGGATTTATGTCGTCCTCTGAAAGGTAGGCAGGTAAACAATTAACAAGGCTATAAAGTGGAGTGGAATGTTAACAAAGAGAGGTGAACACATTGTGCTGTATGGGATTGGGGATCAAGTTAATTCTGATGTCTAGCCACATGAATTTCTGTAGAAGATGTGACATTCTGAGAGAGTAGCAGGTAAATAGTCCTGAGTGTCAGGGAGAAAGGAACGTTTGCCTGTACACATGCAGTATACAGCAAGTTGCAGAAGGACAGTCCAATGGAAAGATCAGGAAGCACTGTCAAGGTAAGGTTAGGGAATTCTGACTTTCTATGCAAGCAGTGGGAACTGTTGCAGAATTTTGAGGAGCCAGAATCATCTGCTTGAGAAGGATAACTGGCAACAGTGTGAGGGTAGATTGAGGTGGGAGCAGGGATTAAAGATTTGGAGACAGATTTTTGGATGTTATTGCCATGATCCTAGACGAGAGGATGTGTGGTTGTGGTAGGATGCCAAGGAGGGGACGAGTGTGTGTCTGTCTCTGTACAGGTAATGTGGCAGTTGATCAGAAGCACACTCTATTAGGGGACCTGGAGTTGGGGGGGCAGTTGTGTCCTTTTCGCCAGGTAATCGTGGTACCCCGCACAGTGCCTAATACATTTGTTGAAAGCAGAAAGGGGAGGGTATGACTTTGGACATCTTATCCTTGATGACTTTGGAGATTGTGATCTGTTAATGGACACAGGAGGAGAAGCAGTGGTGGGCATGGGGAAGAACTGGGAAAGAGTGAGGGGGAGAGGCAGAGAATTCAGATTTACTGAGTTGGAGGTTGCAATGTTGGAATTGTCATACAGAGATACTGAGCTGGGGAGATTGGGATCTGTGACTGCGATACCTGTGAGATACAGGTGTGAGCCAGGGAGGAAGGGGACCCAGAAGGTAACTTTGAAGTTAACCTGAATTTTGAAGGGGCAGGGGAGGAGAAGTAGATAGAAATTAGGAGAGAATCATGTTAGTTCATTCTCTGGGAGCCAAAGGAGGAACTGTGTTTTAGATGAGTGTCAGATGCAGGAACAGAGTAAATGAAGACCAGTGAGAAAAGGAGCTTGGGCAACTTAGGGGAGTGCTCCCTGCTGAGAACTGGGAACTTTAAAGCATGGTTGTAAATTGGGGTAGGCTGCTAGTAGAGGGAAAGTTAAAGAAATTAGATTAGTAACAGTTAACATTTACTGAACCTTTAGTGTATGTTGGGCACCATACCAGGTGCTGGCAAACTTTTTCTTTCTTTCTTTCTCTTTCTTTCTTTCTTTCTTTCTTTCTTTCTTTCTTTCTTTCTTTCTTTCTTTCTTTCTTTCTTTCTTTCTTTTCTTTCTTTCTTTCTTTCTTTTTCTTTCTCTCTCTCTCTGTCTCTCTTTCTTTTTCTTTCTTTCTCTCTCTCTCTCTTTCCCTCCCTCCCTTCCTTCCTTCCTCCCTTCCTTCCTCCCTCCCTCCCTCCCTCCCTCCCTTCCTTCCTTCCTTCTTTTTGAGATAAGCCTCAAGCTGTCACCCTGGGTAGAGTGCCATGGCATCACAGCTCACAGCAACCTCTAACTCCTGGGCTTAAGCGATTCTCTTGCCTCAGCCTGCCAAGTAGCTGGGATCATAGGCACCTGCCACAACGCCTGGCCATTTTTGGTTGTAGTTATCATTGTTGTTTGTCAGGTCCAGGGTAGATTTGAACCTACCAGTTCTGGTGTAGATGGCTGGCACGTTAGCCACTTGAGCTACAGGCACCAAGCCAAGGACATACTCTTTCATTTACTCCTTGTGAAATGAGGTAGTTAATGGAGAGATTATTGGCAAATGGGGAGGATATTTAAAATGAAGAAACTATTGTTGTTTTTTTTTATTTTTATTTTATTTTTATTTTATTTTTTATTTTTTATTTTTTTTTTGAGACAGAGCCTCAAGCTGTCACCCTGGATAGAGTGCTGTGGCATCACAGCTCACAGCAACCTCCAATTCCTGGGCTCAAGCGAGTCTCCTGCCTCCACCTCCCAAGTAGCTGGGACTACAGGC
>CAUYON010063014.1:0-16019 GCA_963573935.1 Arctocebus calabarensis | reverse complement strand
CCACACCCTTGCTCTCAGGTCTCGGTCCATGCCTAGAAAGCCTCTGCTCACAGGCCCAGCAGAGGCTGGGGACTGGCCTTGTCTGCCGAACTCAGTCCATACTGGGCAACCATTTTCCCATCAGAGCCAGGGGTTCTGCACCCCATCCCATCAGACACAGCCCAAACCATTAGTAAACCCCACCATTGGCCAGACATAGTCATAACTAGGGGACTGCTCCTCCTCCTTCCAAGTGTTCCTTTCTTCCCACACTCTCTTTCTTCCCTGTTAGTCACAGATTCCATCCGATGGTTGGCGGTCTACACTGTGCCCATATTCTCAGGACAAGACCAAACATTCTGTGCTCTGCAGGGGGTAGAACTTTAAACCACCATGTGAGGAGGAAAGAATGGACTGGGAGTTTGGACTTGTGGGGGAAAATATCTGTTCAATTTTATCCTTGGTGGGGTTGTGTCTGGGTTCATAAGTGATGCCTCCCTGGAGAAAGAGACCTGGAGTTTAGTGGCACTCTCCAGTGACGTAAAATGAGAGGTCATTTGTTCCCTGCTCATTGGCAGATAGCCCACAGCAGGCCTCCTGCTTGGGGGAATGGGTCTCCGGTCCTCTAGTCAAAAGGCTTTGTCCCTGTAATTTGTTTTCTTGAATGCTCTTTGGAGTTAACAACTTGCTGAACTTCTTTCTTGGCTTAACTCCCCACCTCTGGCTTCATACAGTTCCATTTCATCCCATTTTTCTTCTTTGCTCAGGATCCTCTGCCAACAGTTGCTACCAGTCAGCCATCTTCCCAGAATCCTCACTCAATGTTTTCCTTGATCAACACTTTTGTAATGCTTTTTTTTAGAAACAACTAAAATCCTAACAACCTTTTCCCTATCCCGTGAGCCATCCTTATGTGGTCCTTGGTGACTTTCTTCATATCTTCAAACCAGTATCTTGTCATATATAATTTTACATTATATTTGTGAGTAAGAAAAATGTGCTCACTGATTTAATGACATAATGTAATCTTTTGTTTTCAATTTATTTTTATTAATTACTTAATGTGTTAATTTTATCTATGTGCTCAAATCCAATCTTTATGTAAGACGATTAGCTTCCTATGGGTAGAAATTGTAACTCTCTGTTTTAACTAGTGAGGAAATACATCCTGATAAAATTAAATGTTAATATTTTATAAAAAATTCAGTTGTTTGTAATTTGTATCCCTAATTATGAATTGTTTTCTTAATTAAGTTTCCCAGAAAGTAATGATTTTAAAAATTTAGTACAAAATTCCTGGGTCAAAAACATCAGCTTACAGTTATAAAACAGTATATAGTGGCTATTTTTGTGACCATAAGGTCAATATTTAATAGACCTACTGCTATTTTAATTACTTGGAGGGCAAGTGACTAGGAGATCAAACTAAAATTGTCTTCATCCTCAATATTACAATGAAACTATTAAGGATGTCTTTAGGGTTCAATTCCCTCACTTAGAAATCTGGAGCATCCTTAATGATCCAAAAGATTTTAAAACCATGAGCTAGAATTTAAATTCCGACTTGTGTGATACACCCGAGGTGACATTTGATGCAGCCATTTATCTACTTAATTGGATGGTAAAAAAAAAAAAAAAGTGAATGTTTTCCTTCTGATTTGAAGAATTTACATTAAAATCAAGACTTACATGCTTTTTTTTAACACATCGAAGCAATAAAAAAAAATGGTAGTGTTAAGCTTTTTCTTCCAATTTGTTAATTCATCTGTTTCATAGAAGGTGTTAATGAGGACCTGTCATGAGTTTAACCTGTTTTTTTTTAGGTAATCACTTATATTTCTGCTGTTCCTTAGCCACAAACTGCAAACTGATAAGGAGTAAACTAATAACTAATAAGAAACTAATTAAGACTAAGTCAATCCTACCTCTCCCAAAGCTCCCCTACGCTGCTCATAAGCACAGTGTCTTTTTGTCTCTCTTTCACTCAGTCACGTGAAACTAGTTCCTATAAAGCTAACAATACTTTGGTGCACAGAAACATTTTCCTGTATTTTTAATAATTCTCTCCTGAGTCAAAGGAAAAGTGTTTTGTTGCAGATGTTTCTATTTGTGCTGTTAGTATATTTCTAAGTCTTAACTTATTATAAAATATATGATTAGAGCTAAATAAATGTTTCATTCATATATGTCTCCTTCTCTCTAGTGCTTAAAAATTAGTATATTTTGTAAGATCATTCGTTTTTTAATCTCTCTTCTCATCTCATCCTCCTCTCAACTCAGTGAGGTTTTCCATTCATTGTGGTCCATCAGCCTAATACATATTGAGAGACAACATGGAATAGAGGTTAAAGCTGTTGTGACAGCCTACACGTTCCATTTCTAACCTTATCTCTTATTAGCTTTGTGACCTTGGGCATAGATTTTCTTTTTTTTCTTCCTTTTTTTTTTTTTTAATCAACACAGACTTTTAATTTTCTGACTCGAATTGGGTATGAAGATATTGCACTTATCCCAGAACTATTAGGAGAAATAAATACATGGGATACATATAAAAAGATGATATGCCCTGAGCATATAAGCACTTGATAGTATGTTGGGTACTACTCTCATGTCTTATTCCATGTTCATATTCTGTTCTTTTAGCTTATTACTATGCTTGGGACTTCACCTTATGAGAAAAGAAAATCTTCATAATCATCATCAGATTTCTACTTAGTTTTCTATGTTTATGCTTTCCTTTATCACTACATTGGAGAAAATATACACTTTCTCTTGTGACTTCTTGACTTCTACTGCCTGTTCCTCAATAGACAAATGAATTTCTCTTTTTCTACTTAAATTAGCAATAGTTAACATAATTGATCACCTATTTCTCTTAAAATAATCACTTTCTATAAATTATTGATCAGAGCATATAAATGTCTTTTTATTTCACATATTACTCCTTCTTTATATTGTCTGCACACCCTTAAATAATCCATAAAGGAAAATTCACATGGTTAGTATTATTACAAATATTTTATGTGCTAAAATTTTTCCTATTTTATATCATTAAGATGGTCCAAAACACAAATATTTAATTTCTTTACAAATATTGTTAATTTTTATGAAGAAATACATGAGGCAACATGATGAAGAAGGTAGGCTACCTTTTGAGAGAGAATACAACATAGGTTTTCCAAGAAGATATTGATACTTGAAATTTTAGGAGTATCATGTTGTAAGTTGGGAGAAAGAATATTTCCAGAAGAAAAAATATCATAGTCAAAGAGAAGATCAATCAATAACCAGAAACGAGAAAAATTAGTATTTTTCTAAAAGCAAAATAATGTAACATGAGTTAAAAGGTGGAGAGAAGATTTATTGAATATGTTTTGGAATTGATGAAGTGGCAATAATTGTGATAGGGTTTTATACACTATATTTTTATTTCTAAAATTTTAATTTTTGTCATTTATTTTTATGATGGTTTAAATCCCATTTTAGAAATGAAGCGATGATAAACTATACATTCAAATAGAATATAAATTACCTGTAATCTTTTGGTTAATAATCCCTAATAATAATTGTCAGTTATTTATCTAATATCTATTACATGGCAGTAGTTATGCTGGCACATAACCTATGCTATTTATTTAATATTCATAAAAATACCTTGAGCATAATATTTGTGTGTGAATACATATGTGCATGGGTGTAAATATTTTGCTGAAAGGTCAAACAGCACATAAAAATATTTAGGATTTACTTTAGTCTTTTAGACTTAATGAGTTATAGAAATTTCGACATTAATCTAGGAGAGCAATAAATGCCAGTGTTTGATCGAGAACCGTGCTATGAGTCCAGACAGAATGGCTAGCTCAGGATATTTTAGGAAATCAGTTTTCAAGGAGAAGACTTACCAGGGTAAAATTGGAAGGTGGTGAGTTAATAAATAATACAAGGCATTCTCAAAATTGGGGATTGTCTTCCACCGTGAGAGGTTAGTCTTAACTGTTCAGGACAGAGTCCCTCCATGCTGGATTTGAAGTGGAGTTAACCTCCTTAGTATTTCATGAAATTCATCTATAATTTAACAATAAATCTGGTAAATAAATAAAGCCCCGAATATTAGGGCTGGAAGACTCTGGGCTGTTGTCTGTCTGCAACTTCAAGATGTGGACCTCAGTGTCTTTTTAAGCGAATTAGAGCTGAATCAAGAGAAAAATATCAAGATTGCAAAGTACTGATGAAAAATAAATATTATCTATTTAACATCCCTTTAACCACAAAATTTGGATTAAAGAGGAACAAATGCTTATTTCTCAATTATGTATATCTTAAAGCCCCATCGCATAAATGTGACTTTCAGACGCCAATGTCACACCTACACTGCCATTGACTTTGTTTAGAATTTGAAAACCTTGATACCTAGAATTGCTCATGTCTTTCTGAGTTTTCCCTAAATGATTTATCCAGAATGCCCAGTTTGGGCGGTGCCTGTGGCTCAGTGAGTAGGGAGCTAGTCTCACATACCAAGGGTGGCAGGTTCAAACCCAGCCCCGGCCAAACTGCAACAACAACAGAATGCCCAGTTTGGACTACCTAGTCTTTTTTTCTCTAACTATAGCAATTGTTGCATCAAACAGGTCTGACCTGACAACCATTATGATCTTATAAAGTAAACCAAAAAAACAAAGGCCAAATAATCACTCTGGAAAGCAAAACACGAATTGACTTCTCAAGGAACTCAAGTAGTGGAAACTCAAAAGGATTTCCCGAGTGAGATCACATTGCTGCCATAGAAATTTATGTTGTTATTAATGGTTGTAAAATGTGATATGTAAGCAAAGCTAGATTCTAAAAAGATAAAACTAAATAAGTACTCCAACTCCTAACGAAATTATGATGTGAGAAACCTGATTGGTGGTCTGTAGTCCTTGGTGAACTTCTACGAAAAGAAGTTTGGGTGACTTATTCAACATTCAGCAGGGCTGAACAAACAGGCTGCTTCTTTCATACCCCTTCTATAAAAAAGAGAGTTGATTAGTATAAGTTTTGCTGAAAGAGCCCCTTTAAAATTGGAGCAAGGAGGTATAATTATGTGAACTTCACAATTATTTACATTATATAGAAGATCCACCCAAAGCAATAAATGGAATAAAGAGAACTTTTGGAAAAGTGTTTCTAAAAGGACTGCCTTTTGAAAAGATATGTAGTTATCTTGGCTTTGTAATTTAAAGGGTCAAATATGATAAGATTGATAGTGTTTCTAATGATGGATATTGGGAAAATATTAGAATATGAAAAGACCTACACACAATAGAAGAAGGGATGGGTTTATTGTGCTAATGTCATAGTGAAGAGAATGATATTAATTACACACAAAATGAGAATGAAGACAACCCCAAAATTGTACCTTAATATAAGTTTATTAATACCATCAGTGTGATGTGGAGGTCTGTAATTTGTCTCTTGTCTACCACCCCTGGATGACTAAAATGAATGCATTAGCTATCCATTTACTACATACTCTCCTCGTGCTCACCTGTACCCCAATACACAATTCAAACCTTGGAGGAACAATTCTGCATGCTACTGTGATATACAAGTGTCATTATTGAACAACAGGATGTTTTTGTGGCTCAGACAACATAACCTAGTATAGAATACAGTGACTATTTAGCAAATTATCATTTTACACAGAGAATGAAGAAATAAAGTTTTGAAATGGATGACTCAAAAAAAATTGGGCCAGGCTCTCAGTCACTTCCTATCAACAGTCTGTCTAGAGCACTTGCATAATTCTGAACATATCCTGAATACAACTCTCTCTCAACAGTTTATCTGTTTCCACTTCTCTCTAGTCTCAGAAGTCAGGAGACAGTGAGGTGTCTGGAGTTTTAAAATTGAAATGTGGGAACCAAGCCTACATATTTTTGTATTCCTGTACATACCTTTGCTATTTTTTCCCATCGAGACGCTCAAGTGCTTGTAAATCTTGTGTGTAGCATGAACCAAGGAGGAGTGCTTTCACAGCAGAACTGCTATCATGTGGTTGGCATTTAGTTCCAACCCTGCTCATGACCATTGCCTTGCTCATGACCATTACCATGCTCATGAGCATTACCTTGCTGTGTGTAATCTTATGCTTCAGGGCCCAGGCATCTAGTTGTATGGGAACTCTGATGTCTCACGATATCTGATATGTGTGCAGATGGGTACAATTTGACTGCCATAAGACCTTATTGAAAACAGAAGGTTATTGACAACCAGGCAACAATTAAGTATTTGCCAAGGGGGTCAACTATGGTATATGTCAGATCACATAAAATAATTCTGGAAGAAGGTACTCATCTGCCAAAAGAAACAAATAAATAAGAACAAAATATACCAGAAAGTACAAAAGACAGAGCATAGGCTTCCTGCTAATGGCCATCCAATTGGATCCTTTTGAGAATCTCACAATATAGACACCCTTAATTTAATGCAACTCTTCAGATAGTGACTAAATCCGCTAATCTGTTGAGATGCTTGGTGTCCTAGTAGGTAGCAAATAAGAACTATCAGCCATGTCAGTTTCTTCTAAAGGCAAAATCCTGTTTTTAATACTAACCAGTACCTGATAATAAAATAGGTAACTACCAATGAATTGGGTCCCAGGATCCTAGTCTGACAAAAATACTCAGGCTGGTTCTTTCTTCCTCCAATATTATGCAAATTCCACAGACATGGGAAATGCTTGGGAAGACTGAATTTAGTCCTGATCAGTTTTGTATTGATCCTTGTTATCTTAATCCAGTTTGTGCTAATAAAAAAGCATCACAGACCAATTTATAAATCATATAAATTTATTTTCTCACAAATCTGGAGAGTGTGAAGTTTAAGATCAAGGTACTGACTGGTTTATTATCTGGTAAGGGTCCAATATCTATTTCCAAGGTGGCACCTGGAATGTTATGTCCTTCAAAAAGGAGGAGGAATACTACATCTTCATGGGGTGGAAGGTGAAATGACAAAATGGGGGGGTGCTCATTCCATCAAGCATTTTTATAAGGGCATCAATTCCCTTTCATGAAATAGGAGCCCTTGTGCCCTTCTCACCAATTTTAAATCCTATTACATGGGCAATACTTGAATTTTGGTTAGGACACATTCTAATCATAGTATCTATATTGTAAAAATAGAATAGAGGCTAGTATCATTTAATTTCATATAACACTTTTGTTTTTGAAGATGATATGTGTAACTTTCTAAACTGAATTACTTGCCCCTTCTGGACTCTCCTATCTATGAAGACAAAGAGACTTCCTTTGTTAAATTGAGGAAATATTACCTGAACCCAAAGTTGAGAAACTGAGTATTTCAATATTTTGAAGACTTTCCCTCTGGCCCTCATGTCTTCCCGCTGGGCAGGACTTCAATAAATGATTTTCCTGGAAGGGGAAGAACGATTGGAGACAGTGTATCTTATAACTTCAGGAATGATCCCATTTGTGAATGGGAGTTATTGACCTGATGACAATATTTGTGAGCCAAATAAGACTAAATAGCTAGGACTACCAAGAAAGACTTTGATGCTCAGCCTGTTAATTTGCTTTCCTTAGCTAAAGTAGTATGAAACAAATGAACAACCTTTAACTATCCACAAAGCAGGAATGTATATTGAGCAACTCATGTCACGCACAGGTTTAACAGAGTGGCCAAACAGATAGATCTGTCTCCTGCCTATGGGAAGAGACAGAAAGTTCTCTTGAGGGCCTCAGTCAGTATCTTCACATCTCTTTTCTGGGTTACACAGAGCTCCTTTAGAAGAGAACTTCGGTGTTAACGCACAGGCTTATTTTGCTTATTACTATTTTTCACTCTCTTCTTCAGCAAGGTCAGTAACTATACTCACAACCGTTATGAACTGAGAGGATATGGTAGCCCATCAGACAGGTGTCATTTATTTTATTTTATAATTTGGGATTAAAGGTTATCCAAAGGGTTATATTCCTTATTTGGATATTTGGGTATATATAATTGAGACATCATTTATGAAGGATGATGATAAAGATGAACTTCTCTGAGACTGACTCCTAAAGATTGGTCCCCCTGAGAGAGCATGCCAGGCCTCTTTATAGCGGCTCCTGTAAGGATGTTATAGATAAAAGCTTAAAGTAACTCAGCTGGGGAGACAGTATTCTTGGAAGCTCCCAGATCTGTGGCATGTTGTTACAATGACCCAATTTTGTATCCCTAAAACTGTAGTAGGGGAGGATCCCATGTACTCTCAAGAGATAAAGTTTTATAGAAGAGATGAATATGATTTCTACAACATTATATCTCTATAATCATAAATTAGATCTCCAACCCTTTGCATACTTGAGTGGGAGGGTGGTATAATTCTTCTCCAATTGGGAAATTCATGAGCACACAGCTCAAAGACTGTGGTTCATTTCTGTCTTAATTCTGTTGAATTTCCTTAAATGCTTTAGAATATATTGGGAGACAAGGAGCCCAGGAACTAAGCACTTGCTACTGCTCAGGTGTGTGTTAATCAGAAAATGATTCTCTGCAAAAATGCGTAGACATTTGTTCTTGTTTGTTCAACAGAAAGACACTTTAAGACAGGACAAAGACAATAATGCCATGAAGGAAAAGGGGAGGAGTGGAGATACCTAATCGAGACTATAACTGTGATTCACTCCTTGACTTTGATTGAAATAACGAACCATCAAAGTAATGCAGAAATTATTCTTCAATATTATCATATTAGTTGGACAAGAAGTATGCGATAGTGATTTATATTATAGAAATTTAGATATTTATTAGCTACACATAGAAATTAGATACACATGTAAAATATTTCTTAGCTTTACCACCAATCAAAAGAAACACGCATTTAAAAAACAATGAGATAGTATTTTTAAACTTGAGACTAGAAATCATTTTTAAAGAGGGATAATGTCGATTTTGCTGAATATGTGAGAAAATTAATGCATCCATCAACTACTAGTAGGAATCCAAATGGGAACTGTCACTTTGGGGAAAATTGTACTATACATTTACAATTTTTAAAAGAGACTATCGCATGTCTTTCTCTCTATATAGTATGTGTGTGACTATGTGAGTGTGTGTGTGTGTATGTGTGTGTGTGTGTGTGTGAAGGATCCCAGATCAAACTTATTGCTGCTCTGATAGTCTATATTCTCATATGTTGTGCTGTATTTGTTAATGTCTGAAAGAAGTATGCTAATGTCACTTAATATTATTAATGATTTGTACATATCTCCTTCAAAATCTAATAATTTGTGCAATTATTTCCCAGTTTTAATTCAACTTTTCCAATGTATAATTATTCCAGTTATTCCAATTATTCCAATGTATAATTCACATAGTTTTCCGAATTGTATATAAGTTGTCTTCTCTGGACGTCCTCCAATTTATATTATTTTTCTCAACCTGTGACACGGTTTTAAGATTTTTTTCTTGAAATTGGCATAGAGCTAAAATCTGTTACATCTAATTTAAGAATTTCTTTAAAGAAAAGTCTTTTTTTGTTGTTGTTGTTTGTTTGGGATTCATCGAGGGTAAGTACAAAGAATTAGGTTATACCAATTGCAGTTATTAGGTAAAGTTTGTCTTTTATCTTGCCCCCAGGAGGTATGCCATACACAGTGACCCCCCCCTCCATATTTGCTCAAACGCCTACTCCTCCACTTCCTATTAGATCAACTACTGCATTCAAATTAGAATAGAGTACATTGGATTCTTGCTTCTCCATTCTTGTGATGACAACTTAAGAATTTCTGATTTTAGGGCTGCACATGTGGCTCAAAGGAGGAGGTTCACCAGCCCCATATGCTGCAGGTGGCAGGTTGAAACCCAGCGCTGGCCAAAACTTGCAAAAAAAAAAAAAAAAAGAATTCCTGATTTCATTAGTTCTTTAGGCAATTTCATGTGTATTGTACTTATCAATGAACTTGACACATTCATGTAATTTCATTTAGTAATTTTTTTTATAATGGTCTATTGCTGATTATTTTTCATTTCTTCTCATTTGTAGCATTGGTCTTGTTTTCCTGGCCTTATTTTTTTCTCTGATGTTTTAGAAGATATATATTTGATCTGTATCATTTTGGTAACCATCCTAAAAGTTTTAACTTGCTAAAAGGTGATTGGAACTAACCAGTATATTTATATTTTAACTTTAAAGGACATAACATTCTTAGATGCTTTTAATTCCTTCCTCTTGTGTCTGTTTCAAACATTAACTCCCATGTTCATGTCATCGTTTAAAAAACATTTTTATTATTATGTTTTTAACAAAACACAAATTTGAACTTAGGATTCTAATTTTATAATAAATATAGATAGGTATAATTTTGCTATTCCAATACTGATTTCACTTTGAAATTCCCTTTTACTTGCTGGAATATATTATTTCAGGAAATGTATAAAAGTCATAAACTTTTTGAGACTGAGTATCACATTTTCACCTACACAACTGAATGTTCATCTTGTAAAAAAGCATTATAAGTTTAATATTCCTTGTTCACTTTAAAAGAAATTGAATATATTGAATATGTTCACCCATTTTGCACCCTGTGTTCAAATGAAGCTTCTGATATCCATTGATTCCTATACTTATTTACATCATTTTATTTCCTCTCTTTCTCTAGAATTTGAGATATAATTTTTCTAGTGCTATCGTTTTAAGATTTAACAATTTAATTTTAAGTTCCTTAGTTTTAAAAAGATTCTTTACTCCTATACTTTTATTAATTAAAAATACTATTTAGCCTACTGTGTATTCATTTTATCGCTGTTTATTTTTAATTCTAAAAAAGCTGAATAAATTTGTTCAATTTTATCAGTGCATTTAAATGATTTCTCTGCAAATTCTCTCTATTCTCTCCTTGGTTGTATTTGTCATAAAGATCTTGTAGCTTATACTACTAATCTCTGATGTTGTAAATTTTCTTACCGTCTTTCCATCTCATTACCTTTTTATAACACATTTTGGGGGGAAAATTTGGTCTGATATTTCAATCTTGATAACAGTTTGGTAATCTCCCTGCATTTTTGTCAGTTCTAAACACTAACAAACATATATAGAAAAATTTATTTTTAGTAAACATATATTTCTTATATTGATCTTTAATTGACTTTTCCATCATAGTCTATTGTTTTTTATTGATGTGATAAAGTTTTGCCATCCTTAGAAAGTAATCGTTATCTAAAGTTACCTTTGAATTGTAGTACATGTTTTTCGTATGCATTTGATTTTTTTCCAAATAGATTATGTCAATTTTACTTTATTATTTATCACAATTTCACAGTTGAAGTTATTGTGAAACTTCTTCCTACTTAAAAGAGAAAAAGCCAGGAATTCTACCACTTGTATTTTAAAGCCTTTTTTTCCTTAAGAATGGAGAAGGGATTGGATGTGTCATGCAAAAGCCTTTGGTAGACAGTTTGTGAATTTGTACTCTCCATTTGTCTTTGATATTGTCAGTAGCTTAACTTATCACTGCTTTAGACCTCCACATGGCTCTTCTCTGGAGACATGGTGCTGCTACCCCAGAGCCCCCACCCTCTCTGCATTTGGGAGGCAGTACCTTGCAGTTACATTCAACTTCTGCAACAGACCTATTCTGAGTAAGATTTGAGCTTGACGTTTTTCAATAGCATTTTATCTAAGGGTTTTTATTTCTCTAAGATGCTTCATATTTTCTATTTTCATTCTGGTATTAAACATACATTCCCCTGCTTTAAATCTATTGATACATTTTAGGAATTTGTTCATAAAGGAACTCCTGTAAAGAACAAATTTCTAATATTCTTGAGTAGCCTAAGCAAACTATGCAAGTACAATTGAAATGGGAACCTATTTAATATTATATTTAGATGACTAGGTGAATAAGATAAAGGAAAAATTGCCAAATTTTAGTTATGGTTTATCTTCAAAACTATGTTTGACATTAATTCTAAAAAAAAATGACATTTAAATTCTCATGATTTAAAAATTGTGTTTTATTGGTATCTATAGTAGTAATATTGATTAGGTTTTCATTATTACATGATCATAAAAAGCATTTTAAAACAATCATTCTGCAATTTTTATGTCATTATGCAGGCATTATAAATATATGATCTTAATGGAAGTTGATTCCAAAAATTTATTTATCAAAAAAATTGAGATAGTGTTATACTATTATATCACAGATAACATTAGTACAAAATATTGCTTAATCTTTAATTTTTACATTACATATACTGTCACATATTGTACATAAATGTTTTATTAACAAAGCCCAGTTTCAGAAGAAATAGGGTATAGACAGATAATTTTAAGTAAAACTCAGTTTTCTTGCAATATGAGTTGGCTTTCTTCAGTAATTTCAGCATCTTCTTTTTTTATAAATGATAAGGTAAGTTAAAAAATAATCAAAAAGTAATTCTGTCAGGAAACAAGCTTTGCTAGGTCACTGGTATCAAACGCATAGCAAGGTCTACAGTTATAGTTCAATCTTTGCATGTGATAAGTGCCTGATCCCCTACAGGACAATTAAAAAGAACCAGTGCCATTCTTAGTCTTCTTCAAGTTTGATATTCCTCTTTTACCTCATGAGACCTCCCAGAACTGGAAAACGGAGTAATTAAAGGATCTTCTTTTTTAAAGGACGCAAGAGAGAGTAGCATAAATCTCTGGGGAAACAAAAAGTAATATATTCTCTCTAATGGGAAAAGGTGGAAGAGAGTGAAGTGATGGGAGAAGGAAAAGGCTAAAATGAAAAGGAAGTCATCTTAAATGACTTCTTAAATAGCAAGAAAAAAGAAACAAGCCTATAAAAAAGTGGATAAATGACATGAACAGACATATTTCAGAAGAAGATAGACAAATGACCAGTGAACATATGAAAGTATGCTCTCCTTTAGTTGGTTGATGTTGGTGATGAATACTAAATATACCACCGCATCCCTAGAAGAATAGCCATTATTAAAAGTCTAAAAACAATAGATGTTCCTGTGGATGCAGAGAAAAATGAATGCTTATACACTTGGCTGGGACTGCGAGTTAGTACATCCTCTTAGAATACAGAATGAAGAGTTCTCAAAGAAAATAAATAGAACTATAAGTGGATCCAGCAATCCTTCTTCTGGGTACCTACCCAAAAGAAAAGAAGTCATTTCATGATAAAGACATCTGGATGTTTGTCCTAGATAATTCACAATTGGAAAGATACGGAATAAACATCAGTATCCATCAATTTGTGGGTGGATAAGGAAAATGTGTGTGTGTGTGAGCACACACGGAGTATTTCTCAGCCATAGAAAGGAATGAAATAATGTTATTTGCAGCCACTTTGATAGAACTGGAGTCTATTATCCGTATCTTAGGTATGTAAAACAAACATGACATGTTCTCACTAATAATTGGGAGCTAATTGATAGGTCCACACAGGCACAAAGAGTTGTAAAGAACATTGGAAATCAAGAGAGAAGAGAGTGGTAGGAGGTCAAGGACTTCACTGGCAGGTGCAATGAACACTATTCTCATGACAAACGTACAGAAAGCCCTGACCTTCAGCGTTATACAGTGTATCTGTGAAAACAACATTAGTAACCAGTAAATGTTTTGAAGTAAAAAATGAAAAAAATGTATAGATGACTTTCCATCATTAATAAATTTAAATTCCAACAAATAAATAAAGAAATAAAATAAAATGATTTCAGGTCTCCGTGTACACAATTAAAACAAATAAAATTAATCTTCATTAACTGTGCTTCTAAGCCAGGGCATTATGAAAATTCTCTAGCTTCCTTTCACAATAAAAAATGTAGATGAACAAATTAAGAAATAATTAAAAGATTTTTTTTTCTTTGAGACAGAGCCACAAGCTGTTGCCCTGGTTAGAGTGCTGTGGCATCATAGCTCACAGCAACCTCCAACTCCTGGGCTCAAGAGATTCTCCTGCCTCTGTCTTCCAAGTAGCTGGGACTACAGGTGCCCAGCACAACACTCAGCTATTTTTTGGTTGTAGCTATCATTGTTCTTTGGCGGGCCCGGGCTGAATTCGTACCCACCAGCTCAGGTGTATGTGGCTGGCGGCTTAGCCGCTTGAGCCACAGGTACCGAGCCAATTAGAAGATTTAGTTGTCCAATGGCAATATTAACATCATAAAGAGAACCTCAAATGAAGTAACTGAAATAAATAAACAAATAAATCAATAACAACACAGAGATAAGGACAAATGACTATGTTTTACTTTGTGGAAATATACATGCACACCATATTTTCTAATTTTGTGTATCAATGAATCTGATTTTTTCTCCATCTGTTTGGTTGTCTTATATTAGCATGGTTATTTTATATAACAGTGATTTATTCAACAACACTGGGCTTTTAATGATTTATTTTTGTTTTGCTGTTCATGTTGACTATCAGAGCAAAAGAGTTTTAACCTTAATCTATAGCTTTCAGAAACATGCATACAGAATACAGTTGTTTCCTGGCATAAAAGACTATTATATGTAAAAATGTACTTAGAGAAACAGATTCAACATAAAAAAAAAATCTCTGCAAAGTCATCTACTTAGTTTTGCAAGCACACTGCTCTAGCATCATATACCTCTTCAGACATAAAATGGTTAATTTTAATTTCTATTACTATGTTGCCTAAATCCCAAAACTGGTTCTGGATTTATCAATTGTTTCATTGCCATTATTTGAGGGTTGTAGCTCTTCAAAAACAGTTTCTCTAGAGGCCTAAATTAACTACTATTGGAATCACCTATCTGTATTTTGCAGGGATGTACAGGTAGGTAGTATGCACAAATTTTCCTAAGTGTCATATGCTGGGGTCTTTTGTGTTACAAAACCTGCTATATTTGAGACTTACTGAGTTGCAATAATTTTCTTTTGATATATCAGATTTTTTAAACATAAGGAAATTGAGTCTCAAGGTATTAGGTGAAGCAGGAAGGTCAGAAGCATTCAGGGACAGACAAGAGACACAGCTTGCACTTGTAATAGATGGACATGTTTCCCTTCCTTGTGGTGCCCGCCTCGTTTTCTGGATGGCAAGAGTTCACTTGAAATCATTTATCCCACAGGCATATGTACATTTATCATGTGAACCAGCTATAACCTATTATTCTAAGGTCATGAGAAAATAAAAAAATCTAAGCAGATACAGCTTTTAATGATGTTTCAGGAGGAAGAACTTGAAATTTAAGAATGTAGGGTTTGTTTGAGCAGTGCAGGGGCCTGTGACTCCATGCAAGAAAACAAAAAAGGTAAGTAGTGTTAGGGAATGAAATGAAATCATTCTTAAACATTTTGATTATAAAAGAAAACCCTGTAACATTTTATTAACAAACTTGTGAAGTACTAAAAGCTGATGACAAAATGGTTAAGAGTACATAATGAGTTTGCTATACTCCTAGTGCATAAGATTGTGTAAAAAACAAAAAGTCCATGTCTTTGGTTTTGACTTGGCCATTTTAATTACAGTAATATTTCCTGCAGAAGGGGGATATAGAACCATACCTTTTATAGAACAGTTATTTTCATAAATGAACTATACTACATATTTTATCATTTTTTTAAAATAAGCAATTGGAAATAAGACAATGTGTGATCAGTAATAAATATTATGTAGCCACAAAAGGCCTTGTGGGAAGAAATGATGACATAGAAATGTGCTCATAGGAAAATGTTAACTGAAGAGAAATTATATACAAATAATATACATACATATGTATTGCTTAGAAAGAGGTGTGCAAAGAGAGGATCACATTTATTTTTTAATTAATTTTTTTTGCATTTGTCTGACATCGCTAAAATTTTTTGTGTGTTTCACAAAGCCTAAGATATTTATTTATTTATTTTTAATTAAGTCATTTGTACATAGCTCATGCATACATTTATGCCGTTTGATCCTGCAATTCCTCTTCTAGGTGTATATCCAAAGGACCAAAAATCAATTGACAATAAAGATATTTGCACCAGATTGTTCATTGCAGCTCAATTCTTAATTGCCAAGTCATGGAAGAAGCCCAAGTGCCC
>CAUYON010063013.1:0-30420 GCA_963573935.1 Arctocebus calabarensis | reverse complement strand
ATTTATATTCTGCATTTAGTAATTTTCACTTGTACCCTTTTAAGATGCACTGTAAGTGTGATCCCACCAATCACCCTCCCTCCACCCATTCTCCCCCTCACCCCTCCCTTGCCCCTTTCCCCATTTCTTGTGCTATAACTGGGTTTTAGCCTTCATATGAAAACTATAGATTAGCTTGAATATTCTTAATGTTTTTTCTCAGTTTTAGATTTTCTATCCTGATTCTTTTTTATTCTTCTCTCAGTGTGAATAATGTGAAATTGTTCTTTTGAAGTTCCAAAATGGTTGTTTATCAGTCTAGTGATTTACCCCAGTAGTAAATTTTTGATAGTTTTATTTCATTTTCCCATGTTCTTGTCCTTTCTACTCTTTCTGCAGCTACTTTTTAATCCTATTTGTGGCTATTTTCCTCATCATTCTGTTTTTTTCCTGCCCGTTTTATTTTTTGATTTTTGTCCTGTCACCTTCCTTAATCTCTCTCTTTTCTTTACTTACTCTGTTTATGGGGACTCTGCTCCTGCCTCTGTGCATTTCTGGTTACCTGGAGGCTTCCTTGGTTTTCTATTTCTGTGGACCTGTTCCTTAATACACATTTCTAAAAGAGTAAAACTGAGGTGATTGTATCAGTGTGAAAGCTGTTTCATTTTTATCTACTTTACCTTCTTGTATTGAACGTAGAATTTTGACAATCTGAAAACTGGGGGTAGGTTGTAGTCTTAAAATAGGCAACTCAGCTTTATCTGGGCAGAATATCTGTTGCCCTTTTTCTTTCTTTTTATTTTCATCTTTACAGCTTGGGCAAAACTCCTGATTCCTTTATTGCAGATTCCTGCCCCGAAGTTTGCCCTCTGTTATTTTGTTTGTTTGTTTGTTTTTATTTTTGTTTTTCTAGAGACAGTCTCACTTTATCGCCTTCAGTAGAGTGCTGTGGCGTTATACAGCTCACAGCAACCTCCAGTTCCAGGGCTTAGGTGATTCTCTTGCCTCAGCCTCCCAAGTAGCTGGGACTACAGGCGCCCGCCACAACACCCAGCTATTTTTTTGTTGCAGCTTGGCCAGGGCCAGGTTTGAATCTGCCACCCATGGTATATGTGGCCAGCGCCCTACTCACTGAGCCACAGGCGCTGCCCTGTTCTTTTTTTGGGACAGAGTCTCACTATGGTATGCCCTTGGTAGAGTGCTGTGCCGTCACAGCTAACAGCAACCTCAAACTCTTGGACTTAAGCAGTTCTCCTGCCTCAGCCTCCCAAGTAGCTGGGAGGACAGGCACCCACCTCAACACCTGGCTATTTGTTCGTCATTGTTGTTTAGCTGACCCGGGCTGGGTTCATATCTGCCACCTTTGGTGTGTGTCACTGTGCTATAGGCACTGAGCCTTGCCTTCTGGTTTTATCTTGTTGTCTGGATCACTACTCCCAAAGGATAGCAGATCCCTGATTAGAAGAAAGTCATAGTGGTTAGAAGGGGATCATTAATTAGATCTTAGATTCTGTTCCTTATAGTCAACTTTCCTTATCTTAAGGAATCTTTCCCTCAGCTACATTTTTTCTCCTGTGTTCCTTTCTCTTCATTTCCAAAATACTAGATTGCTCAAAAGAATAATCTTTTCTTTTTTTTTTTGAGATTGAGTCTCACTTTGCACCCTCAGTAGAGTGCCATAGTATCCTAGATCATAGCAAGGTCAAACTCCGGGGCTCAGTGATTCTCTTGCCTCAGCCTCCCAAGTAGCTGGGACTGCAAGCACACACCACAACACCCAGGTTTTTTTTTTTTTTTTTTAGAAATGGCATGTCACTCTAGTCTCGAGTTCCTGAGCTCAAGCAATCCACTGGCTATGGCCTCACAAAGTGCTAGGATTACAGGTTTGAGCCACCACACCTGGCCCAAGAATCATCTTTGCTAATGGCCTTTTCTACCTCATTTTTTATTTGATTTTTTAGAGCCTGGCTTCTATGCACCTTACTTTGTTGAAAATTGTTCTCCCAAAAGCATTTTGAAATGTCCGGTTGCCAAATTCAATGGTGTTTTCTTGGTTCTTTGTGGTTTTGGTCACATTTGGCATTGCCAACTTTTTGTTGAGGCAATATTGTAGTTATCCAATTCTAGAGTTTAATAGTCTTCTAGGGGGACAAATCCCTAATCTTTATTTCCAGGTATATTCATACTCCCATATTAAAGGCCTGCATTTCCAGCTGTCTGGTAGATAACCTCCTGTGTACCACTGGTACTTAAAGCTCATTATGTGTAAAAGAATATCAGCTTTGTTGCTGTATTCCAAATTTATACGAATGGTATTAGCATTCTGCTAGTCACTGAGCTTATAACTCTGAGACCACTGTGGCTTTTAGGTTTTTGTTGTTTTTCAGTAGCCAGTGCTTTTTAGTTTTCTATTTTACCCATGTTTTCTTGAATATATATTACCATACACTTCTTACCATCACTAGTTGTCTGTCTTTTTTTTTTTTTTTTGTAGAGACAAAGTCTCTTTATCGCCCTTGGTATAGTGCCATGGCATCACACAGCTCACAGCAACCTCCAACTCCTGGGCTTAGGCGATTCTCTTGCCTCAGCCTCCTGAGTAGCTGGGACTACAGGCACCCGCCACAATACCCAGCTATTTTTCTGTTTTGCAGTTCAGCCGAGGCCGGGTTTGAACCTGCCACCTTCGGTATGTGGGGCTGGCGCCCTACTCGATGAGCCACAGGCACCACCCACTAGTTGTCTGTCTTGATGATGAAGTTACATACCTTTCCCCACTCTCCATACTCTGCTGTGTGATTAATCTTCTTGAAGCACAGCTCTCATAATGCTACTCTCATCTTAGTATTATTTATTGTTTTGCTTTTTCCTGTTAAGTAAAATCTGGGATTTTAAGCATGGCCTTCAAGGCCTTGCTTATGAGAAAATAAATAAGCATGAATAGATGGAAGGAAAGAAAGGAAAGAAATAATGGGTTTGATTATTGACTCTGTAGGGGTAGAAGGTGAAGCAGACTGTTATTCAAAGAACTGCATGTTTTGAGCTTGGATATCATAAAAGACTGTTGATAGCCATCCCTGCTGAAAAAATGTTGGATCATAATATCCATATCCTTGTAGCACTATTCCTGTATTAATTTTCCTTTCCAAGCCATTGATAGGGCCTTAATAATCTACAGGGGGTTAGGTTTTTTCTTTTAGGCCTTATCATTTCTTTTGTAGTCTGAATATTTTTTTCTTTTTTGTTATTCTCTATAAGTCTTTTCAGAGGAATTATTGCCAGTCTCAACTAAAATATATATATAAAATATATATATAGTTTTAAATGCTAGTTTGGTTTATTTATTTATTTATTTTTGAGACAGAGTCTCAGCTATCACCCTGGATAGAGTGCTGTGACATCACAGCTCACAGCAACCTCCAGTTCTTGGGCTCAAGCGAGTCTCCTGCCTCCACCTCCCAAGTAGCTGGGACTACAGGCGTCCGCCACAACGCCTGGCCATTTTTTGGTTGTAGCTGTCATTGTTGTTTGGCGGGCCCGGGCTGGATTCGAACCCGCCAGCTCAGGTGTACGTGGCTAGTGCCAAGCCGCTAGTTTGGTTTAAATAGCTGTTTGTGACTTGTAAATTTGCTCATTTCTTTTATAGGAAGGACCATTAAGACCTGTTCTTGAATACATTGATCTGGTCAGCAGTGATGATGATGAGCCTAGCACCTCTCATAGTGATGTAAGTACATTAATTTAATTTGCATTTCTTGTGTCAGTTAACAGATACTCTCTTAAAAGAGTTATCAAATCAGGGTGGCGCCTGTGACTCAGTGAGTAGGGTGCTGGCCCCATATACCAAGGGTGGCGGGTTCAAATGTGGCCCCAGCCAAACTGCAACAAAAAAATAGCTGTGTGTTGTAGTGGGCGCCTGTAGTCCCAGCTACTCAGGAGGCTGAGGCAAGAGAATCACCTAAGTCTAAGAGCTAGAGGTTGCTGTGAGCTGTGATGCCACAGAACTCTACTGAGGGTGACAAAGTGAGATGAGACTCTGTCTCAGAAAGAAAAAAAGAGTTTTCAAATAATGATGACTGTGTTTATGAACTATAGTGTTTTAGAGAGTGTCCCATTTCTGTTAGAATGGGCCGTCATAGGTAGTCCAGGGTTCCTTTGCTCAGAACATCTCCTACTTCCAATTTTTGTTCTTTGAGAACGTGAAAAGATAACATGACTTTGAGACTTTTTAAGCCTTAAAGGTAATATTTGATAAAAGGGAAATGGAATAAAAACTGCAATAAAAACTTTTTGGCTCTTCTTTCCTTTTTCCTTTCCTATACTCTGCTCAGGTACCCTATAGAACTGGATCCTTTGCATCCAGAACCATGGGACCACAGAAAATTTATTTTATCTTGGAGGACCCTGTAATGATCCTTTAGGAAATGGAATGTGGGGAGGGGTTCATTATATATGATATATTACTTCAGTCATCATCCCTTTAAACTCCTCTTTCATTACAATATTTGGAGTTACTTATCTCACTGGACTGGTTGTGGGTTTAACCTTTAACCCCAAATTCCCTTACTCTGAGAATTGAACTACTTGAGCCCTTTGTAGCAATCTTACTTTTTATTTATGTTTGCCTTAGCCCAGACTTCAGTGATGGGCTGTTGTCTTGTTGGATTAAAGAACACCTGGCTCTTGTTCCAGTGGCTAGAGAGCTTCTTGCTCTGTGATGTAGTGGATTGAGACTTGGACATGAAATCAGAATATTTGGGTTTGAGTCCCAGCTTTAATCTTTACTAACTCTGTGACTTTGGATTAATTAATTAAACCTCTTAATCTCAGTTTTTTAATCAAATAAGAATGATACCTACCTCACAGGGTTGTTGTGAGGATGAATGAAGTAACAAATATGTAAGCTTCTTAATAACTAGAAACTGTGAAGTGGGACTGTATATTAGAAAGTTTTGTTATTCATGGAGAGTGAATGACAATTTTTAAAGGAACTTAAATGAGTTTTAGATATTTTTCCTCTTAGTGGAATTTTCCTTACATTCTCTCTGCCATCACTAGCTTATACTGGTTGATATACATATGTTGAATGGAATTAGTTTTTCTTTTATTAATTGTTATCAGTTATAGATAACAATCTAAAGGTGGTGGTTTTACCACCTTTTCTAATCTGAGCACAAGACCAAGTAGTAGGCCAGGATAGTACTACTTGAACTGAGCTTGTTTTTACTTTTCTCCTTTTTCATAAACAGTCTCAAAGACTAATACCAGTAGTTGATATTTGGGTCTTTGGGTAATAGAGCTTTGGGTAATAGAGCTTGTGAATTTGACTTCTTGATTCCTTTGCTGACCTTTAGTGGATTATATCTTTCACTGTTAATTATAATAATTTAAAAATTGAGTTCTACTTACTGGACATGCATCTCTGCACTTGAAAATTAACATATTAAAAGCATATTTTTTTTCTTCCTTGGTTTTCTTGTTCATGTGGATAACCCAGAGAATGCCTGAATCTAAGGTGCCATCCTCTGAGAATCATCGCCCAGAAATGTGCTCTAGCTGCAATGTTCCTCTTATCATTGGAGACAGCAGCTCCTCCTCTGGGAGTTGCTCCAGCAGTCCACAAAGGATAGTTTCTCAACCGTCCTCTGTTGAGAATCCATTGGAGAATCAGAAAAATGATCAGAATAATTCAGATATTAAAATTTCTGAGACAGAGACACTTAAATCATCACAAAATTATCAGACACTGCGTTCATCTTCACTTTTGGTCCCCCAGGAATCTCTGGCCTCTTCTGAGGTCAAGGAGGATTTACCTGTAGAATATTCTTCAGCTACACAGAATGGACAAGATGCCATCTTGTATCTCCAGACACAAGTAGCTGAGATGTCTCGAGTGATACGTGATCTGCAGTCTAGGAGCTGTTTTAGATTTCATCATTCTAGGCCAAGTGAGAACTCCTCAGTTCCTTGGGACATCTCCGCCTCTAAGGAAGAAAATTTATCCACAGTTGAAGAAGAAACAGATTGCAAATCTCCATCATCTGATGACAAAGGGCAGCCAGCTGATCCCAGCCAATCTAGTTTCACAGGTCTTTTGAAGAGAATGGAACAAAGAGGTGTCATAAAGAGGGTAACATTACAGTCTGAAACAGAATCATGTGAAGGGAAGTCTGAGTGTGTGACTTCTAAAAAGCGATTGGTTCCTCCACTGCATCCTCTTCTGAGGATTGCCACCACTGAGGTTTTTAAAGATCCTGCTGATTGCCATCCTTCTTCCTTCATGGGACATAGGGTATATCCTGTGGCCAAGGATACCTCTCCTTTTCAACCAAATCCACCAGCTGAGGGCCCCATTGTAGAAGCGTTAGAGCACAGCAAAAGAGGAAATACAACATCACCTCTGGATGCTACCTCAAAAGAAATGGAGGTCATGGGTTGTAGGTTTTACCATGCTGCCTCCATTGCAGCCCGGGCTGCTAGCTATATGGCTTATATGACTCAATATCAGCGTAAACTCTGGGAAGACATGGAAGATCTGGTCCATGACCCAGAGTTTGATCGCGGAAAAGCAAGATGTATAATATCTGATGGTATGGATGCAGGCCTTTGGCAGCTTTGTACTACTAGGGACATAATGGACTCTGTAGTTAGAGTTATGGCCATGGCAGTAGACTACAGAAGGCAAGCCTGGCTCCGACTTACATCTCTCACTAAGAAAACCCAGGAAAAGATCTCTCATTTGCCTTTTGATGGTTCTTCCCTTTTTGGACAAGATGTAAAAGCTGTAATTGCAGAAGAAAACAGCATAAAAGAAAATGACTATAAAGATCACAATAAATACTATAACCAGCATCGTTATTTTTATAGTCATGACCAAAAAGCCCATTATCATAATAGAGGGTACTCCAGAGGGGATTGGTACAAACCCCGAAACCACCCTTACAGATACAGAAAGAAGGGACAGTCTCCAGAACACCATGGGTACAAGAATTGATAACCTGTTCAAGTTCAACAGACTAGTTATCCAAGATCCTAACTATTTACTTGTTCATTAACAAACAGGATCTACAGGTAGGAAGTTACCTCAAAAACTAAATGCATGTCTGGAGTGACCACAACTGATATTTGAATTCTAGACTTTTGGAAGGAAGTATATGAATAAGAGAGTTATTCTTTATTGGCCGAGTGGGAGGTGGAGACTTTCCTTGTAAGGAAAGTTGGACAAAGGCTTGTCCATTATTTCTGGTCCAAATAAGTCCAGAGGAGGGCACTCAGGAATCTGAATCCTCTTATGTTTAAAGAAAAATACATAGATTTGTTCCTCAGGAAAATCTCATTGGTAAACTGAGGACTGACAGCTTCTGGATCTAGAAATAACCTACTATTACTTCTCTGTTTACTAAAACCAGAAGTAAATCCTTCATTTTAGGTCATCAGTGCTTCCTTGTTTGGGCTTGAGCTTGACAGATCTTCACAAAATGATTAATCTTGAGTGTTACCAATCTCTTTACATCAAGATACCAGTTCACAAGAGTTCATAGTACCCTCAAACTCTGTGAGACTTCAGTATTGGCCATGAAGCTTTGTGTCAATTAGACTTCAAATCAAATTTTGCCAAATCCTGTTTGCTTCCACTTGGAATGGCTAGATGTCATAGGTCTACTGTGGACACCAGATGGAAAAAAACTTTCCTACCTATAATGTTTCTGTAGAATTTTCACAGCAAGTCTTCATCAAGACTCCGATGGGCCACATACCATCACCATCCTTAAAGCTACATGTGAGAGAATACTTTATTGCAATCAATCCTAATAGTCTTTGATCTATCAGGCTTTCACGTCAACAAGCGAAGAGACCCAGTGATGGTTGTCTCACACTATAACCTAGGCCTTCACCAAGATGGCCTTCTTAAACCCACTTTTTTAATCAGTTGTTTTGAGCTTGATAGTACATCACGCTCTAAATATAAGAAAGGTATGCACATCAGTGCCCTGGAAATAAAGGATGCTGTTCACATCATCCAGGCATGCAAATCTGAACTAGCAAGAATTCCAAACATGCCTGACAATCTGGTCCCCTTAATTGTCGTAAATAGGGTGCCATCAGTCTGGATTTCATTGAGAAGTCCTTAAGGTTTAAAGCATATCTGTGGATGTGTTGAAGAGAACAAGCCACTAAGTCTGTTTCTGGATATCTGTTTCAGTGATGAAATTAATAATTTTTGAAAGGCTGAAATCAAAACTTCAGTGACATGTTCCTGTTTAATTGGTTACTTAATCTAGTCAGACTCTTCACCATAAGAGACGGCTAACCTTTTGGCTCCCACTTGGTCCCAGTAATAATTTTCCGCCATACTGGAACTGGCAGCAGATACCTCAGTTATACGTCCTACAGTATCTTCTCTTTAATCTCGAGGTCATGGCTGTGTGGTGTATTAGCACTTAGATCCTTGTCTTTATAGCATGACTTCAGGAATGAAGAAAATGTCAATTTGGAGGGGTCTGAATATAACACCTAGTATTTGCTTGGCAGCCAAAAAAAATTTTTTTTAATTGACAGACATGATTTCTGTAACTTCCCTTTTTTATCTGCTTGATTAAGGTGTTTTAGTACTCTGTTAGTGTAATATGGCACTATTTTAGGGTTTATGTGGTTTCTGTTCTTATTATGGTTCTTGCACTGTGGTGATTGACATTTTCCCTGGTGCCCTGCTTTTTTAATGGTTTATTAGAAGCTTGTTTCTCATGTCATAACCATATGGCATCATTTTTTAAATCTACTCTTTTTTCTCTCCCTACTTTTGCTATAGAGGTTGAAGGCAAAAATTTCCCTTCTTGGAAACAGTTCTTTTATTTTGTCAGATAATTTCAGGGTACTGTATTGGTCATATTTGTTCTATTTGTAGAATGAATCTGAACTATTCTTGATTAAGGAGATAATTTTGCAAATTTTGCAAAGTCATATCTAGACTTTATATTTACCTTATTTTTCTGTGTTTTCCACAAGGTTTTATTTCCACTTCTTTAAGTCCATGCTCTACAAATGTCTTTCAAACTTTTCTTGGAAGAGTATCAATTACATGAAAAGAGCAAAGGCCTGAGAAATCGTACACAGATTTTTGTAGCTCATCAGGGATACCATCCCAATCAAGCAGTTTCATGTGCTCTTGACATTGATACTATTGTTTTCGTCTGTGAAAGGACCAGTCAGTAGAGAGCTCAATGGATAGACCCTGAAAATGTTTTATTTTGCACCTAAATGTTCTTGACCAGCTAGGCCGCTTCCAACTCTTCCTACTTTATCATTTCTTCTCTTTTTCTTCCCTGAATTTAGATACTATGTCACAAACTTGATGATTTTTGAAATACCCGTATTCTTCAAAAATTAAACAAAAATAAGTGATGGTCAAAGACATGATTCTCTGAAACTACTTTGAAACATCCACTTAACGTGCTCCTTTAAATTGTCGTTAACAACTTAGTACCTTAACCATTTATAATACAGTGGTATTAGCAGTATTCACATTGTTGTGTAGCTCCTCAAATATTTCTAAGACAGCATTACTATATTCTCTTTTCCTCTTGTGACATTTATGTCGCTCAATAATGAAGGAAAAATAACGTTGCTTAACTATACTAATTGGTATGGCCAAGTATCTCCAGAGAATTCATTTTTCCTGAAAGTAAAAAAGTATTGGAAAATCATCAAATCTGTGACCAAGTAGTTAATGTTTGGAAGAATTTGGCAGTTGAGTAGGGAGGGGGGCAGAATGCAGTAGAGTGGGAACAGGTTTTAGTAGAAACAATATCTTAACATGTTTATTTTTTATTTTAAAATCTTTCTCTGCATACTTGAATGATGGTGTTATAAAAGTGAAAGTGGAGACTTGGTCTAGGAACACAACCCCTGTAGAGTATGGAACTCATAATTAGATAATAAATATTCATATATTGTCTGCCACAGGCAGAGGCTGTGACAGAATTCTTTGTTAGGCCAATCTCTGATATTTAAATACCTTTAGGTTTTCTCAGAGGCCTTGGAATAGTCAAAAGTTTAATGATTGGGTATTTTCCAAAGGCATTTGTCTAATAATCTTTCTCTTCAAAATACTATTTCTTGTCTAAACATAGAATGTACGTTGAGGAATATGATTTCTTGTAGTTACCAATTATTGCAAAATAGTTTTCATTGTTATATGAAGTGCCTTTTAAAATTTGTTATTTTTGTTTAAAACTTAAATTTGATGTCTTGCATATATTATGTTATTTATGTGAATTCTGTACTGTAATTTAATCTGGTAGTTTGTTACTTTATCATCTGTATTATTGCACTATCTAAATGTACTCTCCTTCTGAATGTTAACTTGTTTATAGCACCGTTGATTTATTTCAGAAGGCTGTAGAGTATACCTCCCTCCCTCTTATTTAATTGACTTCACAGAAGCTCTTTTTAGTTATTAGTAATTATCCTAGTTTTCTGTGCATTAAAGCAGCCTTTTTTTCTCTTTGTATTTAGGTTTTCTGACTGAGTCCCTTGTCTCTGACCTTGTTCTTAGCCATGGGAACACAACTTAAATTTGATAAGTAGATGTTTACTTGGTTAGAAGAAACAAGGACATTGAAAAAAAAAGATAGTATATTTGCTGACACTTTATCTTTTTTTTTTTTAAAGACTTGACAGTCCTTATCAATATAATTACATTTAAACTTTTTTTTTTTTTAACTGGTAGCTTCTTTATCAGTATAATTCCACTTATTAGCCCTCAAAATGACATTTCGAGGGGTGCATAAACTTGGCTACTATTTAGTACTCTATATTACTACTACACTAATAATTTACTGAATGAACCTAAGTGACCTGATTGATAATGTCCTTAAGGACCTAATACATCCAGGAAAACCTCTCAGGTACTATAAATAAGGAGGTTGAAAGAGACATATTCCAGAATCCCTGCTAGCTATAAAACTAGATACTGATATTGATGAACATAGAGTTCGTTGACATTCATTATTCTTGAAGATACAGTTTAATGCCTGGGATTCTGTTGAAGATTTGAAATTATGGATTAGATCTTTGTAGACACAGTTTAAAGATTGCAATAACAGAAAATTTTTTTTAATATGAGGCATATTTTGTCCAAGTCTTGCACTACTTAGGTTTTATTGTCTTTTAAAATTTACCATTCTATACTTAATGTTAGTGGCTTGTTGTCTGACAATTGATATTCACATCTGTGTGCATCTTGTGCATGTTGTTTAATTGACCAATTGACCAATTCTATATGGTTTTTTCTTAGTGAATACACAAACCGATTAGTCTTCATTTTTTGCTTAAGAAAATATATAAGTGGGAGTTAATCAGTAAACTGATGACGATTACTGTATTGAATGCAAATCTTTTTTGTTATTTTTCCAGATAGAATGAGTTTTATAAATCATTAAAAATATTCTTTTATGGACTTCCCCTTCCTGGATGAATGGTGATAATATTGTTTTATTAAATCTTTTTTTTATAGTGGGGTGTAAAATATTAAAAATTTTTAATTAGTGGGATAATATTTTTGTACTTCATTGTCTTTTCATTTGCTTTATTTTTTTGTAATGAGAACATTTTTTAGTGTTTTTTAGCATTGTGCTGTCTTATTACTGGAAATTTTATTTGCTTTGGGTAAGGTGTATCTGGAATTGATCAGTCCAACTGTGTCTCATTTGATTTTATTAGCATATCAGTTATTTTATTTGCTGCATTAATCTTTTCTTTCCCTTTATCCGTCTCTTTCTAAAAGGACGTCTGATCTTCCCCTTGATCTCTTTGATGTAGATTGTATTTTTTATTCAACCAGTGTATACTAGCCGGGATTTTGATGTGGTTTTGTATTTGTATATTTAAATGCTGTGTTTTAAGCATTATTGTGAGAGCTTTTCTAGTTTTCCCTAATGTTCTTTTTAAAAATATATATAGCCAATTCAGTCTCTCAAACTATACCTTCATCAGTTTTTAATGTCTTATTCAGTGGCTGTTGAACGTTGATCAATTTTTAGTGTTTTATTTAAAGGCAGTAGCATTTTCTCTTTCTGTGTATTCTTCATACAAATGTATTATTATATATAGTTTATGATTAGATGCGTCTTATAAAAATTTTGAAGCCCATCACTATGGACTTATCTATAGTACAGCTCTAATAATAGTGTATCTTAAATTTAGCCAATTTTCTGTAGGTTTTAAGGGCTTTAGCTTTACTGGTTTTGTTGAAATGACTTAATCTTTCAGATGGTCTGTTGGATTTGCTAAGGCCTTGTCAAGAGTTCACTGAGTTCTCAGGTTGTCTGCACTTTTCTTCTAGGACTTTGGAGATCTTTCAGATTGTATTGTTTTTTAGTATTCTAAATTTATTTGTTGGTTTTGAATATAAAAGTTTTGTATTTGGTAATATTTTTAAAAATTGTATTTTGACCGTTAATGCTTCAAGTATTATTGTGTTGTTGGTGCAGATAGTAGTCTTTTGATAAGACTATCATATGCTATTTTTTCCCCATAAGCTATCTTTAATATGCTTTATTACTCATAAGAGTGGCTCTATCACATCATTTAATTTTAAGGGCTACAGTTAGACCTCCTGTTAACTCCCACTTGTATCTGTGATGGTATGTTGCACACTGCCTTGATTTACAATGTAGTAATGTGTTAAATAACTGTCATGTTTGTGGTCTCTTGATACCTCTTTTAATTGGCGAGGCAATAGTGATGTGAACGATAGAATAAAAGCATTTTCCCAAGTCACTAAACACATTTCAAGTTCTCAGTTCCTTTTTTTTTTTTTTACATAGTTATATTAAACTTCCTGCTGTTAGATATGCAGAACCATTTCTTTCTGCCTTGGGTAGAGTATAGTTAATATTTGAGTAGTCTCATTTAGAGTGTTAGCACAGGGTTACCTGTGTATTGATCTTTCTTTAATTGCTTATCACAGCTCATATATGCTGACAGTTCTTGCAAGCATCCTAGCAGTATTGTATCTGCCTTCTTCCTGCCTGGGAAGGCAGTAGAACAAAGAATCTACTTTATAGAGCCTGTATATACGAAGCTCAGTGCTAGTTGCAAGGCACTCTTAAAATAGAAATTCAGCCTTACTTTGCAGATGAGGAAGTGAAATTTAAGTCATTAGGCAACTTCAGTTTATATATATACTTTAATAAATGTATACTTCTTTCAGAGTATCAATTCAACATTGTACTGGGCTGCCTCCCTGTGGTTTTTCAAAGCCCCACTGGAGTCTTACCTCTATGATAAACTAATTTTACATACACTAATTTTTTTCTCTTCTGAACTTTGTGTTTGTGATGTGTTCTCAACCCTATCCTCTTAGTTCTCTCATAGAGGGTTTTACTGTGCTGGATTATTCATTCTTGGTTCATAGTCATTGACTTCCTGTTTCCATTATTTATAGCACTGATTTAAGTCAGTCTTACTGCTTGCTTTCTTTTTCTTCTATATTTTTTGTTTATTACGCTCATTTTATTTCAGATGTACACTTAAATTTTTTTATTGGCATCTTGAGGATGTTGACTTGCTGGAAGGAAGATGGAATGGTGCAAAGCAGGTGGTATTTGAATTCCAAAGGCCTTGATCATAGTACTACCAAGTCATTTATTCTCTAAGTCCCGGTTTTCCTACTCTTAAATGAGTTAATATCTGAAAGAATTTTGAAGACAGTAAAGCCCAATATAGATCTTTTTTTAGTAACTGTGCTGTTTCTATTCACATTTGTAGATTTCCTATAACTGTGGGAAGGTATTGGATATAGATAGAGAAACATACATTTTGAATTGTATTTAATAACATGTAAATGTTCATTTCATCCATGGGATCATGTTTCCCTTGTTTACAATGTTTTAAGGCTACATACAAGCCTAACACTGAACTAAGTCATTGAAAGGCACATTTAAAGTAAAATAGTCTCTATTTGCAAGTATAAGCTAAGAAATGCTCATACAAACAATAAATAATAAAAAAATGTAGAATGAAGAGCTGGCATGTGTAAGTATGTTTATATGATTGTGATGGATGGTATTTTGTCATATTTTATCTTTGTTGGGAACAATCTTCATTTGTCAAACATCTTTTTTCAATACCTGCTGTGCACAGGCAGGCACTGAGAGAGGTGTGGGAAAATTGATAGTTAATAAGAGACAGTATATTCTCTCAAGAGAAACAAATACTAATCTGTAATAACTGTCCTGTTCAGCAGACTGCTTGTGGAGATGCTAGAACAAAAAAGAGGGCCATCTAGAGGGGTCAGGGTAGCTTTTCTTAGATGTGCTTGAGTTTTGGAGGATGATTAGGGAAGAGTTAGTAGGGCTAGTGGAGAAATAGCAACCAGATGATGAGGTGAATCATTGTGAGGAATATCATGAGGTGTGTCTACTTTCAGAACTATAAGAAATATTCTATAGTAGAGACTAATGAAGGTGATTAAGCAGAATAAAGAGATTAAGTTACCGGTGGATGTGTATTGGTTCCTACATATTTAAAATATACTAAATCTGTGTAGCCATTTACTTGTAAGGTGCTAGAAGTAGTCTGTGTAGAGATTGGTTTGTATCATAGTCCATGAGGGACATTTAGAACATTGTATTCTTTTTTTCCCCTGAACTGAGCCCAAAGAAGGCTCCTAACAGTACACCTCTGGCCCCAGGGCAGTTCTAAGCAATGAGAAAGAACTGAGGCACTGGTAGAGAACAACTTTGAGGATGAACAGGATAATGCCTCTGAAGTAGAACGTGGCATCCCATCATGGGCATGTGATTGTATGCTTCAGGATCACCTTCCAGAGTGTCCTCTGTATAGATAAGTGTGGCTCATTTTCCTGTACGTTGAGTTTTAGATAATTTAGTCTGAGTAGACTTGGGAGAAATGAAGATTCTTATAAAAAATGTTGCGTCATTTGCATTTGGAGTTGACATATTGAAGAAGGAACTGTGAACCTGTGTAGTGGTATCACCAGCAGCCCCAAACTACTTTTGGTCAACTTCCTATTTGTTTTTTCTCTTGTTTAGGTTTCATTCCCTGCTGTTGTTGCTGCTTTCACTTTTTGTCTTTTCATCCTTTTTTTTTTTTCTGTGCCAGAGGCAGAGCAGTGACACATACGATCAAAAAGTTATTAACTCCCCTTTGGTTTGTCACAAATTCATATTCAGAGATACTATATTTTGAAATTCTCTCAAGTACAAAAATTACACAACTTTTTTTGTCCTGTACTGAAAGAGGATCACAGTCATTTTTCCTAGAAAGGGATTTTTATAGAAATAGATAGTGACAGTTTACCACAAGAAAATACAGGATGATTCTTATTTAACGGGTTCGGTGGTACTAACCTTCTTAACTGAATAAAGAACTTTACAGAATGGGGCATCTCTGTATGTATGTTTTTAAATTTGTTCATATAAAGCGGTTGTTCTGTGTACTTTGTATTTGTAAACAAACATTTGGGGGTGGGAACGAGATTGCTTTGTAAAAAGAGGGTTTCCTGGTTCCAAAGCTTTGCTACTGGGGATGGTAAATAAATATTGTACTGCTTTGCTGTGTTAATCTCTTCTGCTTTATCTGTATTTGCACATAAAATTCTTGAGAAAAATTGGTGGTTTTCCAAGTATTATTTGGCATATGGTTTGAGTTACAGGTCGGATTGAAGGGGTTTTGGTAAACAAGACTTCGGGGGATGCAAACTTCAGACCAAGCATGAAATCACATCTCTAGAATGGACAATAACAAGCAGGCTTTGAAATTGAGTTTGTATGAAGTAATTCATTTGTTTCATAAATATTGTTCAAACTAAAGGCACTAGTCAGATGGGTAATGTGATGATTTGCAAAGTATTAATTCATTGCACTTTTGCAACTGGTTGTTCTTCTGAGCTTCTCTTTGGACTTTGGGATTCCTTACATAGAAGATAGTCATCCTCCAGTTGGTGCTGCCCTTCTGGCCCATCAATGCCAGCTGACACACAGGAACTAGGCCAACAAAGAAACCTCTGCCTGGATTGTTCTGTGTATCCCTCTCCATATTTACCCTTCTCTCTCCTACAAATTTTATCTTTCCTTAGAAATGGCTTTTTCAGTAGCCAAAAGTAAAAATGCCTTTGGTGAGTCAGATAGGAAATTGGGTTGTTGTAGCCACTCTTTGGGGGTAAAAATTATTTTTGCAGAGTGCTTTCCTCCTAATTTACATGACCTTTTGTGGTACTTGGAGTCAGAACAGTTCCATTTCATAGAGAGGACCAATGACTATATTCATATTTCTATTAAAATAATTGTATAGAAAATGTGAAATATAATCTTTTTTGTTACTATAGTGCTTTATAGAGATTAGTAATGATTAAAAAATACAAAAGTGCTTACTCATCATTAAAAATCCATAAACTAATAGGTTTCTACAAGCACTATAGTAAAATGATTTTCTTTGCAAAGCCTTGCTTTTTATATTCCAGAAATTGCTTTGCAAAAACATGTACTCCTTTTACATTTCCTTTGAGTTGATTTCAGCAAACACTTCTAAATAACTGAGTTAGTTCGTTATGACAAAAAGAAGTAAAGCTCAACTTTTGGGTAAACAATTGTACAAAAAGCGAAAGATCTTTCTGAATTTAATATTTGAGGAAATGTATTTATAGCACCTTCTTCGAAAATTTTTACAAAAAGTTTAGAGCCAGTTTTTATATGGCATCTAGCTGCTTAAACCATAAATATGAATTTCAGAATTACAAGTGGCTCATGCCTGTGATTCTAGCACTCTGGGAAGCTGAGGAAGTTCGAGACCAACCTGAGCAGAGTGTGACCCCCTGTCACAACTAAAAACAGAAAAGATAGTTGGGTGTGGTGGAAGGCGCCTGTAGTCCCAGCTACTCTGGAGGCTAAGGCAGGAGGATCGCCAGGGCCCTGGAATTCAAGGTTGCTGTGACCTGGGCTGAGACCCTGGCACTGTAGCTTGGGCGACAGAGTGAGACTGTCTCAAAAAAGAAAAAAAAGAGGGCAAGACACGATTGTAAGAGGGTCTTTACCTAACAAATGCAATCCGTGTAACCTGGTTTCTTGTACTCTCAATGAAATTTATTTACAATAAATTTATGTATAATTTTTTATAAAATTAAAAAATTATATAATTAAAATTAAAAAAAAAAAGAAGTGAATTGTTCAAGAAACAGGCATTTGTAGATGAATTTTAGGAGAAAGTTCACCTGTGATTTATGTATTACATTTTGCAGGGACTGGTCAAGTAGAAATTCAGCTTTTAGTAAAAATGTCTTTCGTTGCATAATTAGCTTTCTTTTGAACAGATCTCACCTAAGAGAACTTAGCTTTGTGATTAGAAAGCTAATAATCTTCCTTTTTATATTTATATTCCACACAAATAAAGAAAGATGGGGTATAAATTAGCTGAATAACCTAAAATTTTTAAGTTTCAGCCTTTAATTTGACTAAGTGTACTTTGAATATTTTAAATACATTTTAAAACATAAAAGCAATACATGTGTGGGGCAGTGCCTGTGGCTCAAGGAGTAGGGTGCCAGTCCCATATGCCGGAGGTGGTGGGTTCAAGCCCAGCTCTGGCCAAAACTGCAAAAAAATCAGTACATGTGCATTGGGTTTTTAAGAAGAATCTAAGTAAAGAAAATTAATAAATTTATGTTTTAGCCAAATGTTTTCCTGTAAAGCGATAATGGTGTTTGGCCTTAAATTTATATAAAAAATATTTTCTGGCTCAGCGGGCTGGGGCGTCAGCCACGTACACCTGGGCTGGTGGGTTTGACTCGCCAAACAACAATGACGGTTGCAACCAAAAAATGGCTGGGCGTTGTGACGGGTGCCTATAGTCCCAGCTACTTGGGAGGTGGAGGCAGGAGACTCGCTTGAGCTCAGGAATTGGAGGTTGCTGTGAGCTGTGATGCCACAGCACTCTACCCAGGGTGACAGCTTGAGGCTCTGTCTCAAAAAAAAAAAATTTATATAAAAATATTTTCCTGGAAGCTATTAAGCTTGTTGAACTGAGAATGATTGGCCTTAATACTTGACAAATATGTTTCTCTTAGGTTAAGAAAATAATGTAACCCAGTGATTATGCCTTTAAGGAAAAAAAATGAAGTTAATTATAGTTTTTTTTGTGAGACAGAACCTCAAGCTGTCACCCTGGGTAGAGTGCAATGGCATCATAGCTCACAGCAACCTCCCACTCCTGGGCTCAAGCGCGTCTCCTGCCTCCGCCTCCCAAGTAGCTAGGACTACAGGTGCCCGCCACAACACCCAGCCATTTTTTGGTTGCAGCTGTCATTGTTGTTTGGCGGGTACAGGCTGGATTCGAACCCACCAGCCCAGGTGTACATGGTTAGCACCTTAGCCCATTGAGCCACAGGCGCCAAGACTAATTATAGTTTATTAATAGATTATGTTCCTTCTAGATAGATACATTTCCATCTATATTTATGTAGAATAGATATTAAACATTTTTATAAGGCATAAGTTATAAACTAAATCCACTCATTGTATTCCCAAACAACAAAAGATTGAGATCCTTAGTATTTTTTGTCTTTACACAGTCTTGTTCACTGATAATTAAAATTTTAACAATTTTATTACATATGCTGTTTGTAGAAAAATAAAAAAAAATAGATACAAAGAAAAAAAAAACCTCTCCAGATAGAGATAGCCACAATTTTTATTTATAGCCTTCTAGATTTTACTCTGGTAGGTATTTACTGGATCATTTTCCCTTAACAAATATATGTGACAGGGAAAGCCATTGAAATGTAAATTTAATGTCATTTCTTTGGTTATTGGGATTTTGTGTCATGCTGCCATTGACTTGCCCATTTAGCAGTTTTGAACACTTTATTTCACAGTAAATCACAGTTTCACAGCATTTAAAAAATTGTTTTGACCATTCTCACAAAAGCACTTTTTTTTTTGGTAGAGACAGTCTTACTTTATCACCCTCGATAGAGTGCCATGGCATCACACAAGCTCACAGCAACCTCCAACTCCTGGGCTTAGGCGATTCTCTTGCCTCAGCCCCCTGAGTAGCTGGGACTACAGCTGCCACAACGCCTGGCTTTTTTGTTGTTGCAGTTTGGCAGGGCCGGGTTTCACCCTCAACCTGCCACCCTCAGTACATGGGGCCGGTGCCCTACCCACTGAGTTATTAAAAATTTTTAACTGTTTCCAGGAAAACTTTATTCATTAAACTTTATCAGTAAATGACAATAGTGGACTTCTTGTTGGACGTAACTAATCTTTTATGATTGGGTTTTTAGGATTTTAACCCGTATTTATGAGTTCATGATTTGTACTGGTTTGTATTGAAATAGTTATTGGTCTGCAACAAAAAGAAAAATAAGGACAGTGCATCTAGTTTGTCACAAGGCTAAATGTGTTCAGTATGGGAAACTTCTGAGGGAAACAAATGGTTAGCCTCAGACTTTGTCCTTGTTCATCTTATGAAATGTTAACTGTGGATATTAGTTACTTTTTTTTAAAATGACCTTACTTGACAAAACCCTATGTCAGATTTTCCTTCTCCTCACCACCTTCTCTCCCCACTTGTATTGACCTGCAACTCCTGCTACTAGGTGCCATGAGAAAGCCCTTTTCTTGCCCAAGGTGCATCCTATTTTTAGACTTGGAATTTGTGCTGTAACTTACCAAGTATATTAAAAGGTAAAAACATTGTTTTTTAGAAGAAAATAATTCTTTTACCTGTATATGCTTAACTTTCGTTAACATATGTACCCCAGTTTATCCAATATTCTGAATCTTTCTGTCATTTCTAGGACACATCCGAAATTTGCTTTGTATGTTTTTACCTCAGGTTTTACATAGAAATATAAAGACGTGTATTTGAGCTGGGCGCTGTGGCTCATGCCTGTAATCCTAGCACTAGGGGAAGCTGAGGCGGGTGGATTGTCTGAGCTCATGAGTTGGAGACCAGGCTGAGCCAGAGTGGGACACTATCTCTAAAAATAGCTGGGCATTGTGGTAGGCGCCCATAGTCCCAGCTACTCGAGAGGCTGACTCAGGAGGATCGCTTGAGTCCAAGAGTTTGAGGTTGCTGTGAGCTATGATATCATAGCACTCTGCTGAGGGTGACCAAGTGAGACTCTCTCAAAAAAAAAAGTATATTTGAGAATATAAGAATTTCATAGTGGCTGAATCAGAATTTTCCTTTTAATGTCTCCTGGCTTTACAGCATCCTCCTTAATTCTGTGCATTTCTGGATATGGAAAAAAACTGATGCAGAGAATGATCTAAAATATAGGCAAATGGATACTCCCATATCCCCCATATTTTTCCTAAGGCTTTCCTGTGCTCCCTGAAAATGAGTGAATAGCTTATTCACTGTGAATATAAATTCTTTAATATTATTATAAAGAAGTTAGTTCATGGGGACCATTGCAAGTACTTCAAAAAGGATGACCCTGAGGATCCTATAGTCTTTACTCTTACTGTGGATTCGAACCAATTCAATTCTTGCTTGAGAAGTTACATATCTGAAAGCCTGACCTTTATTAGAAAAGCTCCAAAGACGTAAATAGTAATTCAAGATTATAAGATTTGGGGGATTTGGCAAATTTAGCATAAGGAGAATAGTGGTGGAATTTTATTTTTATGGTTTCACATTAGATTTCAAATCAGCATCTTGGCACTCACAGAATGATAGAAGTTCCCAATGCTAAGAATTAAGCAGCCTTTTAAGCAACCTTGACCCCGCAACTCAAGATTTGTGATGGAAAAATATGTCTCAGATATTTATTTTTTTCTAGTCTTAATGGAAAATACCTTTTTAAACATTTTTATTACTTATTTATTTTTTAGAGATACAGTCTTTGTCGTCCTCAGTAGAGTACTGTGGTGTCACAGCTCACAGCAACCTCTAGCTCTTGGGCTTAGGTGATTCTCTTGCTTCAGTCTTCCGAGTAGCTGGAACTACACGCACCCACCAGAACATCTTGCTATTTTTTTTGTTGCAGTTTGGCGGGGGCGGGTTTGAACCTGCCACCCTCATGTGGAGGTAGTGCCCTATTTACTAAGCCACAGGCGCTGCCCCCACCTTTCTTTTAATATAGCAGTTTTCTCATTTTTAAAGTGCTAACGTTAAAATGGCAAAGGTTTCCAAGTTGAAACCTTGTTTTTTTTAGCTACCATTCCTTTTCCTCTACTCCTAGTAGATTGTCTCCCAAATCTGCTTTCCATATTGATAGCCAGAGTTCTCTTTTTTTTTTTCTTTTTACTAACAAAGTAGAAACTTTCTCTGTAGTGGGGAAAAAGAAGGAGTCCACATTCAGTTTCTCCTGTTTTTAACATTGTGAATCTTTTCAACCCTTCAAAGTCATGAAAGATAATAAACGGATCAGCAGAATTAGTAGAATAACAGAAACGTTCTTTTATTGAGACTTAATAATATAAAGGTTGAATATCCTTTATCTGAAGTACCTGGGATCAGAAATGTTTTACATTTCAGTTTTTTATTTTGGAATATATACATATGCTATCAGTTGAACACCTCTAATTTGAACATCTGAAATCCTAAATGCTCTAATGAACATTTTCTTTGAGCATCATGTCAGTGCTGAAAAAGTTATGGATTTGGAGCATTTTGGATTTCCGATTTATTGGTTAGGGGTGCTCAGTTTATGGTTAAGTAAAAGATAACGTAGGCTGCTAATACTAAATATAAGAAAAATAATTTTAGTATATAATTTAATAATAGTACCAATAGGTTTTACTTTTTAAACCTTTAAAAGGGGCTTCAGATGAATTTTAGAATTCTAAACAGATGCTTAAATATGATTTAAAGGGCTGTACAACTTCCTAATGTTCTGCATATGTTTTGCCAACATATGAGTATGATTTGAAAGGAGTACAATTTTGAGAACATACATTTTGTGACTAGTGGATGACTAAAAATTGTATTGGATCATAGTATAATATATGTTTCTGAGTTTTAGCTTTCCATCCAGATTATATCTTTAATCAGGGAATCATTACATATGCTTTAAAATAAACTTCAAGAAGAATAAATACTAAGTAAAGTTTTCCTGAATGACTATAACTTTAAAAGTAATTTTTTTTTTTTTTTTTTTTTTTTATACAGAGCCTCAAGCTTTAATCTTGGATAGCTAACAGCTCACAGCAACCAACAATTCCTGGGCTCAACCGAGTCTCCTGCCTCTGCCTCCCAAGTAGCTGGGACTACAGGCGCCTGCCACAACGCCCGGCCATTTTTTGGTTGCAGCTGACATTGTTGTTTGGCGGGCCAGAGCTGGATTCGAACCCGCCAGCTCAGGTGTACGTGGCTGGCACCTTAGCCCATTGAGCTACAGGCGCCGAGCCAACTTTAAAAGTAATTCAAAGTGGTTGTTTCACCAGGCCTAAGAAAAAGTGAAATGATAATAGAAGCACCAATTCAAGGGTAGCTCTTCCTGAATGAGGATCCCCTTAATTTGTCTAACACATGGCCTTTTTCCTGCTTCATATCATCCACATTGTTGGTAGTGACACATGAGGAGTTAGTTAGAAAGACCAAAAATTTCATTTCCTAGTACATGTCTGTTTTCAAATGACACTATATTTAATAATAAAATATTCATGATTTCTCCTTTCTGTCCCTTATATCATTGCTGTCATTCATTTCAAATATACATAAGCATAAATGAGTATTTTTAGGTGTAGACTGGCTGAGTATACCTAATCAGAATTCTAAAAAGTCCAAAATGCTCCAGAATCTGAAACTTTTGAGTGCTGATGTGACATCACAAGTGTAAAATTCCACACCAGACCTCATATGACAAGTTGCAATGCAGGTGCACCATGCAGTTTATTCAGTGTTCCCAAGGAATAAAAAAGACCCTCCTGGCCCTCTTCCCAGCTGCAGTATATCTTCTCACACACACCCATTACCCCCGCCCCCGAAAAAAACGTGTTCACAAAGCGTAATAAAATGCAAATGTCCAGGTTAGACATGTCCATGGCATGTTCCCCACATTGTCCCACATGGGCAAAGAGCTACCCCTTTAAGGTTTTTTTTTTTTTTTTTTGATTCTATGTTCTGTTGTGTAAAGATATTATTGAAAATATCGGCTCAGCGCCTGTGGCTCAACGGGCTAAGGTGCCAGCCACGTACACCTGAGCTGGCGGGTTCGAATCCAGCTTTGGCCCACCGAACAACAATGACAGCTGCAACCAAAAAAAGGCCGGGCATTGTGGCAGACGCCTGTAGTCCCAGCTTTTTGGGAGGCGGAGGCAAGAGACTCGCTTGAGCCCAGGAGTGGGAGTGAGCTGTGATGTCATTGCACTCTATCCAGGGTGACAGCTTGAGGCTCTGTCTCAAAAAAAAAAAGAAAAAAGAAAATATCAAAAAGCCTATAGATACTTCAATACATAATAGTGATGCGGAAAAAGAGGAGTCATATAAGTCCGTCTGTGACATACTAAGTCAAGCTGTTGGAGAAACTGGAGAGCATTGTAAGTGGAATATCTTACAGGAGTCTGAGTCTGATGGTGGAATGACTACCATAGATGTCCTGAAGAAACAGAGGATAAACTGTTCATTCATGTTCTGTGCTGAAAGTGATGAAAAGTTGTTAATGTAAGGTAGAACAATGCTGCATTTTACACTAAAAATAAAAAGTCTCAGTCACTTATTGAGAAAGTGGATTTATCAGTATTGGAGTGAACACATGCCACTTAATGACATTCTGGTCATGTAACAAAGACCTGTCATGATGAACTGAAAAACGAAGGAAACTATGAATATTCAACAGGCTTGCAGAAATTTAAGGAAAGACACAGCATTGAATTTTTAAAGATACGTGGTGATAAAGCATCTGGTGATCATGAAATGGAGAAATTCTTTGACAAGTTGCCAGGGTCATTGCTGATGAAAACTTGATGCCAAAACAAGTCTATAATGCTGATGAAAAATCATTGTTTTAGTGTTACTATCCCAGAAATAGTTCATGAGATGGCTTCTATAGGAATTTAGGATCCCAAGGACAGAATGACTGTACTAGAATGTACTAATGTAGCAGCCACACATAAGTGTAAGCTTGCTGTGCTGGTTTTCTCTCCCTGCTGTTTACAAGAAGTCTTACCTGTCTTTATGGTAACAAAAAGATAAGGATTACCAAGGACATCTTTTCTGATTGATTTCACAAATATTTTATACTAGTGGCTTGTATTCACTGCAAGAAGGCTGTATTGGGTGAGGATTGCAAGAATTTGTTAGTATTTGACAGCTGTTCTTCTCATCTTACACCTGAAATGCTTATGAAAAATAATGTTCATGTCATGTACTTTCCTACAAATGTGACTTCATTAATTTAAGCATGTGATGAGAGGATATCCTTAGATTAATGAAAGGTAAATATCAAAACACTTTCTGGAACACCATGCTAGCAGTAGTGAACAGAGGCATGCATATGGAAAGTTTTCAAAAGGACTTTAGCATGAAGGATGCTGTATATGCTGTTGCCAATGCTTGGAGCATAGTGACCCAAACACAGTGCTACATGCCTGGCACAACCTCTGGCCTGCAACTGTGTTCAGTGATAATGAACAAAGTTAGTGACTTGGAAGGATTCTGTGTGTCAAGTGAGAAAAGTCTGATATCTCCTTACATATGCAAAAAAGATAACTTCAGAGTTTGTCAGTAAGCTGGAAAAAAGTGAATTTCAAAGACATTTTTTAACACTGATAATGAGGCTCCAGTTTTCACTCACTGATCAATGGTGAGAATATTGACAGTGCTTATTAAGGTGATTGTGATAACAGTGACAATGAAGATGAAGTTAACACTACAGAAAAAGTATCTACATATGACTTGGTAGAATGAAGGACTAGACGAGTGTGTACTTATCACAGGATAAGAAATCGTGCCAGTTTTTAAAATCAGACTCTTAAGTCAAAAACCATTAAGTAAGAGGGACTTTACCCAACAAATGCAATCAGCATAACATGGTTTCTTGTACCCTCAATGAATCCCCAACGTAGACTTGGGTCTCATGCCGAAGATATCTCATTCTGTATGTGTAGATTTTCTAAAATCTGAAAAATATTCAAAATCCAACGGTTCAGGTGGTGCCTAGGGCTCAGTGAGTGGGATGCTGGTCCCATATACCAATGGTGGTGGGTTCAAGCCCAGCCCTGGCCAAACTGCAACAACAACAACCAAAAAAAAATAAATAAATAAACTTAATTAAAAAAAAATAAAAAACAAAACAAAGAAAACCAAAGTCCAACAGTTCTGGTTCTAAGCATTTTAGACAAGGGATGCGCAATGTGTACATACACTTGAACAAATATAAGTATACGTAATCAAATACATTTTCCTATTGTTGTTTTGCATGAACTTCATTAGGTAAATTGAGAATGAGAAAAGTTTTCATTTTACATTTTATTTTTACTTATTCTTTCTCTGGTGCCCTCTTTATATATATCTGAGTTTTCCTTTTCTCTTTTCTTTTTTTCTAGTCTAAGATGGGGTCTTGGCTGTGGTCACTTAGGCCAGAGTGCAATGGCATGGTCATAGTTCACTGTAACCTCATGCTGCTGGGCTCAAGGAATCCTCTTGCCTCAGCCTCCTGAGTGATTAGGACTTAAGGTATATACTACCACATCCACCTAATTTTTTTAAAAGATCTTTTTTGTAGAGATAGGGTCTCACTATGTTATCCAGGCTGCTCTGGACTTTTTGGCCTTATGAGATCCTCCTCTGTTGCCCACAGTTTCCTTCTCCCTAGTGAACTTTTAACATCTTTTTAAGGAAGGTAGACTAGGAACAAATTCAATTTTTTTTTTTCCGGTCTGAGAAAGTCTTTATTTCACCTTTGCTTTTGAAAGATAATTTTATAGGATACAGCATTTTTTTTTCCCTCTTAACACTTTAAATATTTCACTCCACTCTCTTCTTCCTTACAGTCATATGTAATTTGTATCTCTGTTCTTCTAGGGGTGTTCCGCCTTCTCTCAGAGTCCTGGATGTATGGTTTGGTGTCTGACATTGACGGGGGAAATTTCAGTTATTACTGCTTTAAGTATTTCTTCCTTTCTTTTCCTGCTGATATTCCATTACATGCATATTACACCTTTTGTACTTGCCCTGTGTTTCTTGGATACTTTATTCTGTTTTTTACAGTCTTTCTCTTTTTCTGTTCTGGAAGTCTCTATTGACATACTTTTAAGCTCAGATCCTTTCCTTAGCTGTGTCCATTCTAGTAATGAGCTCATCAAGTACATTCTTGTTTCTGTTACTGTATTTTGATCTCTAGCGTATCTTTTTTTTATTTTTATTTTTTTCTAGAATCTTTTTTATTCTTTCTTAGAATTTTCCTCAGCCCAGGAACTGAAGGTTGCTGTGAGCTGTGACGTGACAGCCCCTACCAAGGGCAACAAAGTGAGACTCTGTCTCTTAAAAAAAAAAAAAAAGAAAGAAAGAAAAATAGAATTTTTATTTCTCTGCTTACATTATCCAATTTTTGTTACATTTTGTCTACTTTAAAAGTCCTTAGCATAGGCTCGGCGCCTGTGGCTCAACTGGCTAAGGCACCAGCCACGTACACCTGAGCTGGCGGGTTCTAATCCAGCCCGGGCCCGCCAAACAACAATGACAGCTACAACCAAAAAAATGGCTGGGCGTTGTGGCGGGCGCCTGTAGTCCCAGCTACTTGAGAGGCAGAGGCAGGAGACTCACTTGAGCCCAGGAATTGGAGGTTGCTGTGAGCTACAATGCCACGGCACTCTATCCAGGGTGACAGCTTGAGGCTCTGTCTCAAAAAAAAAAAAAAAGGCCATAGTTGTTTTAAATTCATGGTCTTTGCAACATCCCTGCCTTGTCTGGGTCTGGTTCTGGTGCTTGCTCTCGAGACTGTTTTTTGCCTTTTAGTATGATTTGTAATTTTTTTGTTGAAAGTGGACGTGATATACTGGGTAGAAGGAACTTCGGTAAATAGGGCATTAATAATGGAATGGTAAGGTGTAGGGCCAGGGGAAGAGGAAGTGGTCTATAGCCCTGTGATTAGACTTCAGTATTTAGGTGAACTTATATCCCTGAACTGTGACTTCACTAGTGCTTCTCAGGTTTCCCCCCCTTCGGTGGGACAGGATAGTTACAGCAGGTTGAAGTGAGGTATAGTATTTTCCTCCATCCAGGTTAGTTAAGCACTGATAAAACCCTAGCAGGTTAGGCTGTGGTTAAATAATTTCTCTTAAGGGCAAGTCTTGTTGGGGATGACAGACTTTGGTTATTTCAGTGTGTTTACTTGTCCCCTCCCCCACCAGAAGCCTCAGGGGATTTTTCTCCATTCTTCACTTTGAGAATCTGGTAGAGCTGCTGGAGGTAAGAACACAAGAAAGTGTGAGGACCCCTCTATGTCTGGGTGCCCTGGAGTTTTAACTCTTAGACATGTCAACACTGAGCATCCAGCAAGTCAATTATATTTTGGTTTTACTACTTCAGTACTTACTCCTGTGGAGGTTTCTGCTCATGAGTTTCTGCTTTGGTAAGTTAGTGTTCTTTATGTGCCCCCCTTTCTCCAGTTTTAGGGGAGCAGCCGTTTGATCCATGACTTCGTTTCTCAGATGTATCTAAAGAGAGTTGATCAGTTTGCTCAACTTTCTACTTATTATTAGGATGAAGTGGCAACTTGGCTAAGGTCCTTATATGCTGTCTTAGAAACTGGAAGTTACATTTATTTTTTTAAAATAATTTCTCTTAATACTGTCCTGGCACTGCTAAAAAACCAGAGCCAGTGATGTTTGTATTGTTAAATCTCTTGGAGGGTGGACTTAAAGGCCTAATGACATTACCTTATTGTCTCAGAGCAAAGCAGCCTCAAACTTTTCAATATCTGGATGATTATACAGTGAATATATGTTCTAGCAGCTAATTTGTCTGAAACGAAAGATCTGATGGATAGTTGGCTGATTTACAAAATGCCGTGTAAAATATAAAATACATAAGATAGGTTCTTAAAAGAAGTAAATGGTTCTTTAGTACAGTAGCTCTTTGGAAAATGGATATATGGTGTCCAAATGCTAATTTTGTTAATTAAAAGGAATGAAAATTATTTTTTCCGTTATAGGAGAATGTTAAACGCAAAGACCATGTTGACCATCAAAAGGATAAAGTTGCTTTGACTCTGGCTCGTCTAGCCCGCCATGTTGAAGTAGAGAAACAGCAGAAAGAAGAGAAGAATAGAGCCTTCCGAGTATGTGCCTGTTTTAATTGGTGTCTTACTGGATTGTAGTACTGTTCATAATAAAATTGTAAAGAGAAACCTTTAATCAGAAAGAGTATGATTTTCCAAGTATTGTGTATACTCTAGGTAACACATCAGTTTAATCGTAATTAGTAGTAGTGTTTTTAGTTTGTTAGATTCTTATCCTGTGTGTATCTGTTGAAAGGAATATAATTAACTGAGTGGACTTTACTTTTGAGAATTAAAAATCCTGAGATTTCTCAAAGCAGATGAGCAATTAAGAGTGTTTGGTTACTTTTCACAAAAGTGAAGAGTTTATCAGGGCTTTGATAGATACTAAGCTGGTATAAGGTTATTTTGTACCAAATAGAGCCAGACCAGTTTCTTAAATTTCAGCTTGTCTCACCAAATAAAATCCATTACTACAAGGAAGAAATTTGAAGTAGGGTTGCAGAAGAGCAGCTATTTAGAGTCTAATTTAGAATCTTGCATGAAACATATGTTTTTCTTGATTTGCTTTAGAAGGGCCCAAATGAAGTTACTTGAAGAATTTCCTCAATACTGGCAGGTATCTGTTAGGGTCTGTTAGGTAGAATGTTGACGAGTTGGGTAAAAAAATCCACACTAAAATGAAAGTTTAAATCATGATGTTGCCAGCAGCTGTTTCGATTTTAGAGGGTCACTTAACTTTAAATTTTCTTCTGTGAAGGGACAAGTGGATGATCTTCCAAATCAGGATAAGCACTATGATTTTATAATTTTAACACCCATGTTTTTAATTCCATGTTCCATTGGTTATCATAAAGAAATTTATGTTTTTCTATAGCTTCTGTTTTAATATTTCTTAATTCGGTATAAAATCTTCAATTTAGGATTAGGTTAGTTTGAGACTTTATGATATAGTACCACTTAAATTACATCATAATATTTTATTGTATTTTAAAATGTTTATTGCATAAAGACACACATACACTATTATTATTATTTTTTTTTTTTGTAGAGACAGAGTCTCACTTTATCGCCCTGGGTAGAGTGCCGTGGCGTCACACTGCTCACAGCAACCTCCAGCTCTTGGGCTTAAGCGATTCTCTTGCCTCAGCCTCCTTAGTAGCTACAGGCGCCCGCCACAGCGCCCGGCTATTTTTTTGTTTTGCAGTTCGGCTGAGGCCGGGCTTGAACCCGCCACCTTCGGTATATGGGGTCGGCGCCCTGCTCGTTGAGCCATAGGAGCCGCCCCATACACTATTATTTTTATCCTGGCAGAAACACTATTAAATTTTAAGAAAAGTTTCTTTTCTAAAACTTTGTTAAGTATCTTTTTTTTTTTTAAATGGGTCATGGAGAAAATCTTTTTGAGAGAGAAGACTATTTGTAAGCTGTCTTACTATTCCCCAAATTTTCTGAGTGTTGCTGGCCTCTTTTCCCTGGAGTGTTAATGGCCACATAGATAATAAAGCTTTTGTGATAAGCTCAGCATCTGATATAGTCACTATGACAACTGAGGTTTTTCTTAAGGGTAGTTTTAGTTTCCACCCATATGTATTATGTTCATTCATTGTATTAAAGGCTTAACATTGGAGACATTATTTTAAATTGAGATTTTTCATTTTTTTGTGTAGTCACTTGTACAGAATAAATTAGACTAGATTTTATTCTTACTTAAGGAGGAAACTGTCTTACAGAGGTGTGTTAGCCCATTGCTTGCAATCCATCTATGATTTTGTTCTCCTTATTTGATTCCCTTTATAGATAACTTGTTCTTTTTTTTTTTTTTCTTTTTTGCAGTTTTTGACTGAGGCTGGGTTTGAACCCGCCACCTTTGGCATATGGGACAGGCTCCCTACTTCTTTGAGCCACAGGCGCCACCCAGATAACTTGTTCTTTAAAACTAGAGTGCAACATCCAAAAAACAAAGAAAAAATACCCAGAAAGGAAGATAATGAAACTGAAATAGAAATAATTTTTGAAGAATTCTAGAGAATGGTAATTCTGGCTAAAATAGATACCATAGCAAATATCTTTCAGCAAGAATGGAAAAATGGGGGCGGCTCCTGTGGCTCAGCGAGTAGGGCGCCGGCCCCATATACCGAAGGTGGCGGGTTCAAGCCCGGCCTCAGCCGAACTGCAAAACAAAAAAATAGCCGGGCGCTGTGGCGGGCGCCTGTAGTCCCAGCTACTCAGGAGGCTGAGGCAAGAGA
>CAUYON010063009.1:0-22846 GCA_963573935.1 Arctocebus calabarensis | reverse complement strand
GTCATTGTTGTTTGGCGGGTCCAGGCAGGATTCGAACACGCCAGCTCAGGTGTACGTGTCTGGCGCCCCAGCCTGTTGAGTCACAGGCGCCGAGCCTCCAAATAAATCTTAATTGCTTCGCCCCAAGTGACTTGGCCTTGTCATTCTGTCTCCTCCAGAGTCGCAACACTGTAGTCTGGTCCTCAGGCCCTGGCCCAGACCCGACCCGGCGCACGCTGTTTGCTCTCTCCACCCCTTACCCCCCTGTTAAGACAGAGACTTGTTCTGCTGCCCAGGCTAGAGTGCTGTGGTGTCAGCTTAGCTTGAAGCAAGCTCAGACTTCTGGGGTCAAGAGATCCTCCGCCTTAGCCTCCAGAGGAGCTGGGACTACAGGCGCCTGACATGATGCCTGGGTAGTATTTCTATTTTTAGTGGAGATGAGGTCTCACACTCTTGCTCAGGCTGGTCTGGAACTCCTGGCCTTATGCAATCCTCCTGCCTCGGCCTCCCTCCCTTTTTCTGTTCAAGAAATCCTTCCTCATCCTAAGATCTCTTAATGTTTTGTCACTTATAGGGAAATTGCTTTATTGGGAGCTAATCTGGGCAAGGCAAGAAATACAGACCAGCTTCCATTTGTCTGAGTAATGTCCAGTACCCCAAGTCTCAGAAGCACCCACAGAACTATCCATCTTTCTCTGGAGTCTACAGGTGGCTCTACAAAACCACATGAAGGTTTTGTTTGTTTTTGAGACAGAGTCTCACTATGTTGCTCTTGGTAGAGTGTCGTGGCATTATAGGTCACAGCAACCTCAAACTCTTGGGCTTAAGCGATTCTCTCGCCTCAGCCTCCCAAGTAGCTGGAACTACAGGTGCCCACCACAACACCCGGCTATTTTTTGGTTGTAGTTGTCACTGTTTAGCTGGCCCTGGCAGGGTGTGAACCTGCCAGTCCCAAGGTATTTGGCCAGTGCCCTAACTACTGAGTTATGGGCACTAAGCCACAAGGAGGCCTTTAAGTGCAGTTCTACAGCAGTGTCAGCACTGCTGCAGTTCCCCAGTCCCTAGACTGAGAGGGCTGAAGTCTGGGTGTAAGACACGCGAAGCAGGTGTCGCATCCATGCCACGGCACCTGCTTAATGGTGAGGGTCCAGGGCTTCTCACCACTGCTATGCTCCTCTCTCCAGCCTCCCCTGCCTACTGTGCGTCATCCCAGGACAGTGGCTGGACAGGCAGCTTTGAAAGCCACTGCCTGGCCAGGGGTAGGAGGATGGAATATGCAGAGAAGTTCCAGGCCACAAAGATAACACATCCTACAATGGATGGTCTGAAAACAAAAGATGCTAAGAAAAGGGCTCTTAGGAACTCTGAGGAGGAGGGGATACTACAAAGGCCACACAACACATGCTAGGATAAGGGGAAGAAAAGGTGAGGAGGAGAGGCGGACACCCTAAAGATGGGGGCAGGAGAGGACGTGTGTCGTGATGGATCAGGACCAAGTTATGTCACATTAAAATACCCAGGAAACAAGAAACTACCAGGAGTGCCAGTCCCCCTGGGACAGGGATGACACCAGTACCGTCTCACATGTCCAGGGACAGGGGCATGACATAGCACGGAGAATTGTGAGGGGACACAGGTGCCAATGGCAGATGGAGCAGGGAACTGGTGTTATCCCTCGAATGTCCTTGGCCCACTGTGCAGATGGAAATCTCTCGCTAAAAATAAAAACTTTAAAAATGAAGTAAACTGTGGCTCAGCACCTGTGGCTCAACGCGCTAAGGCATCAGCCACGTACACCTGAGCTGGCGGGTTCGAATCCAGCTTGGGCCTGCCAAACAACAATGACGGCTGCAACCAAAAAATGGCCAGGCGTTGTGGCGGCACCTGTAGTCCCAGCTACTTGGGAGGCAGAGGCAAGAGACTCGCCTGAGCCCAGGAATTGGAGGTTGCTGTGAGCTATGATGCCACAGCACTCTATCCAGGGTGATAGCTTGAGGCTCTGTCTCAAAAAAAAAAAAAAAAAAGAAATAAACTGACTGCACTTCTAACTTCCTGAGAAATATTTAAAGTCAATGATAAACCATGTAAAAAACTGACTCCCAAAGGCAGGCAGGCAGGCTGCACTCTGGGACATGGGCCAGAGCACAGCAAAAAGGAGAAAAACCCCATAATATAAACATAGCACTCTGAGTTTCTTATTTGTTCTAAAATAAAAAGTTAACAGACTATAGAATAGAAGGAATTGGCTACCACGTGACTTCACATGCGGAAGGTCAGAGAGATGAGTGCCTCCCCCATCTGTGCACCTGATTTTAGAAAATTTTAATTTGTTTTATTAATTTATTTATTTTTTGGAGGCAAAGTTTCACTTTGTCAACCTCAGTAGAGTGAGGTGTCGTCACAGCTCACAGCAACCTCAAACTCTTGGGCTTAAGTGATTTTCTTGTTTCAGCCTCCCAAGTAGCTGGGACTACAGCTGCCGACCACAACGCCCAGCTATTTTTTTGTTGTTGTTGTCATCATTGTTGTTTAACAGGCCTGGGCCAGGTTGGAACCCACCAGCCCCAGTGCATATGGCTGGCACCCTAACCACTGAGCTATGGGTACCAAGCCTGTTTTTATTTTTTATAGAGATAGACTCTATGTTGTCCACACTGGTCTCAAACTCCTGGCCTCAAGCGACCCTTCCCATGCCAGAGCCTCTCCAAGTGTTGGATTACAGGTAGGAGCCACTGTGTCCCCACAACTCACAAAATTAAAACAAGAAGATAAGACTAGGTACCACCTGCTGCAGGCAGAGACCTGGGAAGAGACCAACCACCTCAACCCAGAATCACAGCCTTGCCCAGAACATGCATGTCCCAATCTGTAAAACCATTCTGAGGGTAAGATTAGCTATGGAGAAAGGAAATCTCACAGCCTGACTCCCTTTTAATTAATTAATTAATTAATGTGTTTATTTATTTTGAGACAGAGCCTCAAGCTGTCACCCTGGGTAGAGTGCCGTGGCATCATAGCTCACAGCAACCTCCAATTCCTGGGCTCAAGCGAGTCTCTTGCCTCCGCCTCCCAAGAAGCTGGGACTATAGGCGTCCGCCACAACGCTTGGCCATTTTTTGGTTGCAGCCATCATTGTTGTTTGGCAGGCCCAAGCTGGATTCGAACCTGCCAGCTCAGGTGTATGTGGCTGGAGCCTTAGCCCGTTGAGCCACAGGCGCTAAGCCTCCCTTTTAATTTATAAACTGAGCTATTACTGACAGGTTCTAACAGGGAATTCAATAAATGTTTGCTGAATTACTTTTATCAATACTGATTCATGACCAGATACCTAATAAGGATTTCCCTTCATAAACTTATGCTTGGAATACAATTAATTTAAAAGAGGACATAAGCTGAGCAAAAATAACTACGGATATGTGTTTACACAGGAGACTCACAGGAGGTTCCTGGCCTTCAAACCCTGCTGGGCATCCAAAAGCTTGTGGCTTCACCCCCTCAGTGCAGCGCACACATCATCTTTTGAGTATAGACAGCAAAGACACAAATCTGGGTGACACTACGAGGTCACAGGGCATGAAGCCTAGGCAGCTGGCACTTGTTCCAGCTGGAGCCCCAAGGGACAGAGCAGGGCTGACAGACAGGAGGGGCACTGCCATGATCACAGCAATGCTGTCATAATTACTCAGAACAACACTAAAGAAAGAGACCCTAGGGTAGAACCATTACTAGGACCAAAAATCTCAAAGACAGCTCCACTAATCATTAACACTCAAATCCTCAACTTTATAAAAATGCTCATGACCACAATCCCACTGCAATATCACACTTAGTAACCTGTGTCCTGTTCATTTATGATGCTACAAACTAATGACCCATCCTCCAGCTGCAGCTCCACCCAACAGAAACAGGCTACTCCAATATGGCAGACCCCACTCTGCTGCCTGAGCCTGAGCTTACAAATGCCACAGGCAACACCAGGATGCTTCCTGCACTTCCAGTGGCAGCACATTCCAGAACATAAGTGAGAGAAACAGTGCCAACGCTCCTGCATTAACCCCCTGGTCTAGCGACAGCCAGCAGTGCCTCCTACTGCCTTCGACCAAGCAAACACATGTGATTTCAGAGTAACTATTTCCCTGCAATTATGGCTAGGATCAAAAGATTCCATGGAGTAGAGGTACACCAACTAAACCATGACAGGCCAATGTAAAAGACAATGAACTTCGGAGCTAGTACTAAAATACGCACGCATTTCAATTGGGCATGGTAGGACTGGGACAGAACTGCTGACGAAAGCTGTAGTGTCACCCACACACCAGCGACAACTCAGGGAGCCCACAACATGTGTGGGGTATGGGTGTACAGCCTGCAACTACTTACTGAACACTCTCATGAAGCCTGTGAGATGGTGCCTGGGGCAGAGGCTGAGAGAGCAGCTCGGGGTGACCTGCCTGGACTAGAACCTGGCTCTGTCAATCACAGGGGCTCAAAGACCAGGCAAGTTACTGAACATTATATCTCAGTCTCCTCTTTGTCAAACGGAGTAAAAATAGTCCAGGAAGGTGTGGCTCTGAGCTAGTTCATGCTGGGCACACAATGAGCGTTAGCTATTGCAGTCTGCAGATGAGAAGACTGAGGCTTGAGAAGACAGAGGAATTTACTCAAGCTCATTCTGCTAGGGTTCAATAAGACTGTGATTCAAATCTAAGCCTGAATCTTAACCACTGTATATCATGACCAATGCTCAGTAACCATTTGATAAAAGGGAGTGGGGCAGCACCTGTGGCTCAAGGAGTAGGGTGCTGGCCCCATATACCAGAGATGGCGGGTTCAAATCCAGCCCTGGCCAAAAACTGCGAAAAATAAAAAAATAAAAGAGAGTAATTCCTGACATCAAGTCTTTTTGGAGTAAGGTACTATATGAACCCCTGATCATGTATTTTTAACAAAAATGAAATAAAAAATTAGCTCGGCATGGTAGTGAGTGCTTGTAGGCCCAGCTACTCAAGAGAATGAGACTCTAGCCCAGCAGTTAGAGGTTACAGTGAGCTGTGATCATGCCAATGCACTCCAGCCTGAGTGGCAGAGTAAGACCTTTAAAAAAACAAAAAAGATAATTATAAAATAAATATATGTACAGGCAAAGTTTATAGAGCTGAATAAGTTTTGTGGGCTATATTGTAATCAACTCTCAGCTTGAAGATTAATAGTAATTATTACTGCATAGCACTTTATTTTATTTTTTTGCAATTTTTGGCTGGGGCTGTGTTTGAACTTACCACCTCCAGTACATGGGGCAGGTGCCCTACTCCTTTGAGCCACAGGCGCCACCCCTGCATAGCACTTTAAATGTAAAATAATAGCCAGGCATTGTGGCGGGTGCCTGTACTGAGAACTACTTGGGAGGTTGAGGCAAAAGAATCGCTTGAGCTCAGGAGTTTGAGGTTGCTGTGAGCTGTGACATCACTGCACCCCACTCAGGATGACAAAGTAAGACGGCCTCAAAAAAAAAAAAAAAAATACAGAGGAGCTGGGCATAGTGGCTCATGCCTATAATCCCAGCACTTTGGGAGGCTGAGGCTGGAGGATCTCCTGAGGCCCGGACTTTGAGATCAGTCTCAGCAAGAACGAGAGCCAGCTACTTTGGCATCTGAGGCAGGAGGATAGCTTGAACCTAGGAGTTCAAGGATGCAGTGAGCTATGATTACGCCACTGCACTCCAAACTCAAGGACAGAGTAAGATCCTGTCTAAAAACAAGGGCAGTGCCTGTGGCTCATTGGGTAGGGCGCCGGCCCCATATACCGAGGGTGGTGGGTTTGAGCCAGCCCAGCCAAACTGCAACAAAAAAAATAGCTGGGCATTGTGGCGGGCGCCTGTAGTCCAGCTGCTTGGGAGGCTGAGGCAAGAGAATTGCTTGAGCCCAGGAGTTGGAGGTTGCTGTGAGCTGTGATGCCACAGCACTCTACCAAGGCCGATAAAGTGAGACTCTGTCTCTAAAACAAAACAAAACAAACAAACAAACAAAAAAAACCCACACAAGTTGGGCATATATAATCCTAGCACTCTGGGAGGCTAAGGTGGATGGATTGCCTGAGTTCATAGATTCGAGACCAGCCTGAGCAAGAGTGAGGCCCGGCCTCTTGAAGAAAAAAAAAAAAAAGTAGTCCCAGCTACTCAGGAGACTGAGGCAAGAGAATTGCTTGAGCCAAAGATTTCGAGGTTGCTGTGATCTACGATGCCATAGCACTGGGGTGACAGAGTGACATTCAAAAAATAAAAGTAAAGGGCAGGCACAGTGGTTCATGCCTGTCCTGTGATCCTAGCAATCTGGGAGGCTAAAGAGGGTGGACTGCCTGAGTTCACAGGTCTGAGACCAGCCTAAGCCAGAGCAAGACCTTGTCTCTAAAAAAAATTGCTGGGCATTATGGCAGGTACCTGTAGTCCCAGCTATTTTGGAGGCTGCGGCAAGAGAATCACTTGTGCCCAAGATTTGAGGTTGCTGTGAGCCTCAGTACCATAGAGATGCCATGATACTCTACCAAGGACAACAAAGTGAAACTCTGTCTCTCAAAAATAAATAAAAGTAAAAGAAAACACCTGAAATCAGTTTTTTTTATTTTTTTATTTTTTGCAGTTTTTGGCTGGGGCCAGTTTTCTGAACCTGCCACCTCCGGTATATGGGGCCAGCGCCCTACTCACTAAGCCACAGGTGCCACCTTCAGTCATGTTTTTAAAATTAACTAAAAAAGTTGTATTCCAGACAAGGGCTTTTACTGTGGCTTATTCATCTTTTTTGTTCTTTTGTTTTTTAATTAATAAATGTTTTTCTTTCTTTCTTTCTTTTTTTTTTTTAAGAGACAGAGTCTCACTTTGTCGCCCTTGGTAGAATGCTATGGCATTACAGCTCACAGCACCCCCCAGCTCTTGGGCTTAGGCGATTCTCTTGCCTCAGCCTCCCCAGTAGCTGGGACCACAGGTGCCTACCACAACATCTGGCTATTTTTTTGTTGTTGTTGCAGTTTGGCCGGGGCCAGGTTTGAACCCGCCACCCTCAGTTAAACTCTTTTTTTTCCCCAAAGTCTCAAAAAATAGACAACTAAGATTTATAAATAAAAATAAAATATAAAATACATCTGTTTCAAAAAACAGATCATGCCAAATCTTATAGACAATTTGAAAAAGAAAAAATACTTCAAAATCATTCTACTTCCTCTGGATACACCTGATACTAAAATTGGAAAAAATATATTATTATAATGGGAAATTACAAACATATTTGTCTGATAAATGAGGATGCAATATCCTGAACAACATATTCATTCAACAAGTTGAATAAAAATTAATGTTCAAGTAATGTACTTTGGTCAAAATTAAATCCAATTTATGTGAGAATGCTACCACACTTATCAATGATCTCAATAAATGTCAATGGCTTGAATTCCCCACTGAAGAGGCATAGATTGGCTGATTGGATTAAAAAACACAAGCCATCTATTTACTGTCTGCAGGAAACACACCTCATGTCAAAAGACAAATTAAAACTCAAGAGTTAAGAGTTGGAAGTCAATTTTTCAGGCAAATGGCATTCAGAAAGAAGAAAAGAGGGGTTGCAAACTTATTTTCAGATACACGTGGATTTAAAGCAACTGAAGTCAAAAAAGACAAGGATGGTCACTTCATATTGGTCAAGGGAAAAATACAAGAAGACATTTCAATTCTTATTATGCACCCAATTTAAATGCTCCCAGATTCTTGAAACAGACCTTGCTTAGTCTGAGCAATATGATATCCTATAACACCATGATAACAGGGAACTTTTTTTTTTTTTTGTAGAGACAAGAGTTTTACTTTATCGTCCACGGTACAGTGCCATGGCATCACACAGTTCCCAGCAACCTCCAACTCTTGGGCTTAGGTGATTCCCTTGCCTCAGCCTCCTGAGTAGCTGGGACTACCGGCATCCACCACAGCGCTCGACTATATATGTGTGTATATATATATATATATATATTTTTTTTTTTGTAGAGACAGAGTCTCACTTTATCCCCCTTGGAAGAATGCCGTGGCATCACACAGCTCATAGCAAACTCCAACTCCTGGGCTTAGGTGATTCTCTTGCCTTAGTCTCCCGAGTAGCTGGGACTATAGGCACCCGCCAAAATGCCTGGCTATTTTTCTGTTTTGCAGTTCGGCCAAGGCTGGGTTTGAACCCGCCACCTTCGGTATATGGGGCCGGCGCCCTACTCGATGAGCCACAAGCGCTGCCCCGCCTGGCTATTTTTTTGTTGCAGTTTGGCCAGGGCCAAGTTTGAACCTGCCACCCTCAGTATATGGGGCCAGCGCCCTGCCCAGTGAACTACAGGCACCACCCAATAACAGGGGACTTTAACACCCTGTCTCAGAGCTGGACAGATCCTCTAAACAGAAATTACACAAAGATATTAGAGATTTAAATGAGACCTTAGAACAACTGTGCTTGACAGACGTATATAGAATACTCTATCCCAAAGATAAAGAATATACATTCTTCTCATTGTCCCATGGAACATTCTCCAAAATTGATCGGACATAAAACAAACCTCGACAAAATCAAAAACTGAAATTTTACCTTGCATCTTCTCAGACCACAAAGCACGAAAAGTGGAACTCAGCCCCAACAAAAAGGTTCAACCTTGCACAAAGGCATGGAGGAAGTTAAACAACCTTATGCTGAATGACAGTTGGGTGCAGGAAGAAACAAAAAAGGAAATCATTAACTTCCTTGAGTGTAACAGCAATGAAGACACAAGCTACCAAAACCTGTGAGATACAGCAAAAGCAGTCCTGAGAGGAAAATGTATCACTTTAGAAGCCTACATTCCAAAAACAGAAAGAGAATGCATCAACAATCTCAGAGGCCATCTTATGGAACTGGAAAAAGAAGAACAATCTAAGCCTAAACCCAGCAAAAGAAAAGAAATACCCAAAATTAAATCAGAGATTAATGAAATTGAAAACAAAAGAATCATTCAGAAAATTAATGAAACAAGGAGTTTTTTTTTTTTTGTAGAGACAGAGTGAGACTTTATCACCCTCGATAAGAGTGCTGTGGCGTCACACAGCTCACAGCAACCTCCAACTCCTGGGCTTAGTTGATTCTCTTGCCTCAGCCTCCCGAGTAGCTGGGACTATACAGGTGCCTGCCACAACATCCGGCTATTTTTGTTGTTGTTGCAGTTCGGCCGGGGCTGGGTTTGAATACACCACCCTCGGTATATGGGGCTGGTGCATTACTGACTGAGTACAGGCGCCACCTAGTAGTTGGTTTTTTGAACAAATAAATAAAATAGATAAACCTCTGGCCAGACTAACCAGAAATAAAGAAGTAAAATCTCTAGTAACTTCAATCAGAAATGATAAAGGGGAAATGACAACTGATGCCACAGAGATACAAGAGATTATCTCTGAATACTACTGGAAACTTGACAATGTGACGGAAACGGATCAATATTTGGAATCACACCCTCTCCCTAGACTTAGCCCAGATGAAATACATCTCCTGAACAGACCAATTTCAAGCAAAAGAAACAATAAAAAATCTCCCATCTTAAACTTTTTGTTTTAACTTGTACTTTAATCGCTGCAAACTATCTTATACTTTTAGAGTTTTTTGGGTTTTTTTGAGACAGAGCCTCAAGCTATCACCCTGGATAGAGTGCTGTGGCATCACAGCTCGCAGCAACCTCCAATTCCTAGTCTCAAGCAAGTCTCTTGCCTCCGCCTCCCAAGTAGCTGGGACTACAGGCGCCTGCCACAACACCTGGCCATTTTTTGGTTGCAGCTGTCTTTGTTGTTTGGCTGGCCCATGCTGGATACGAACCAGCCAGCTCAGGTGTACGTGGCTGGTGCCTTAGCCCGTTGAGCCACAGGCGCCGAGCCTACTTTTAGGGTTTTATTGATGAAGCTGTTCACATGGAAACTTTTTTATAAAGTTAATGCAATCTAATTGCTAAGTTTAATTCTGAGATGAAATTATGGCTTGGCACCGGTTGCTCAGTGGTTAGGGTGCTGGCCACATATACCATGGCTGGTGGATTTGAACCCAGCTCAGGCCTGCTAAACAACAAGGACAACTACAACACAAAAAATAGTCGGGTGTTGTGGCGGGCGCCTGTAATCCCAGCTATTTGGGAGGCAAGAGAATCACTTAGCCCAAGAGTTTGAGGTTGCTGTGAGCTATGACACCAAATCAATCTACCCAGGGCGATATAGCAAGACTCTGTCTCAAAAACAAGCAAGCAAACAAACAAAAACACTCCTATTTAATAAAGAAGAATGTAGGGCGGCACCTATGGCTCAGTGAGTAGGGCACCAGCCCCATATACTGAGGGTGGTGGGTTTAAACCTGGCCCCAGCTAAACTGTAACAAAAATAGCCAGGCGTTGTGGTGGGCGCCTGTAGTCCCCGCTACTCGGGAGGCTGAGGCAAGAGAATCGCCTAAGCCCAAGAGCTGGAGGTTGCTGTGAGCTGTGACGCCACAGCACTCTACCAAGGGAGACAAATGAGACTCTGTCTCTAAAAATAAAAATAAAAAATAAAATAAAAAAAGAACGCAGTGGGGCTGCCTAGCTAAAAATCAAACATTTGCTCTGCTCCTAATCCCTCCCAATAATAGAAGGAAAAATAAAAACTAGGTAGTGGCACATGCCCCTTCTGCTGAGTTGCAGCCACCCTCTACCCGGCACTTGCAGCCTGATTGAGGGAGAAGGCCTCAGGCCCAGGCTCACTCATTCTGAGGCTATCTGGCAGGGAGCCCATAGATTAGACCTCAAGCACCTCAATTCAACTCCTGCCTTTACTGGATTAGCAATCAAGGGCCAGAATAAGACAAAATATTTAGGTTCTGGCTTGGCGCCCGTAGCTCAATGGCTAGGGTGCTTGCCACATACACCAGGGCTTGTGGGTTCAAATCCGGCCCGGGCCTGCTAAACAAACAAAACAAAAAACAACAATGACAATGACAACCAAAAAATAGCCGGGTGCTGTGGCGGGTGCGGCTAAGGCAAGAGAATTGCTAAAGCCCAAGAGCTGAGGTTTTTGTAAGCTGTAAAGCCATGGCACTCTACTGAGGGCAACATTGTGACACTGTCTCAAAAAAAGAAAAAAAAAGATATTTATGTTCTATTGGTTCCACAGAACACATTTCCACTCAACCTGGTGAAAAAAAGCAAAGGCTTTGGTTAGAGCTGGAAGAGCTCTCTAAGAAGAGGTTGGCCACCCTCCAGAGACCCAGGAGGGTGGGGCACAGCTGACGGGGCTGGCCAGTCAGCATTCCAATGTTCTGACTTGCCAGGACTGTAACTATATAACCAGTCTGCACAGAATTCCTAAGAACACAGCAATGCAGACAGGAAGGACTCAGCACACTTCACCTGGTAAACCACCATTTTTGCTGGTGATAGGTATGCAATGTGCAACAATTCAAAGCACAATAAAATTACAAATAACACATGATGATTGGGCTGCATTCATGTATTTAAGGAATATTCACTAAATACCCACAGGTATCATATAATTTAAAAACATTAATCATGGCCAGCATGGTAGCTCAAGCCTCTAACCCCTGCACTTTGGGAGGTAGAGGTAAGAGGACTGCTTCAGGCCAGGAGTTTCCGACTATCCTGGGCAACACAGCAAGACCCTATCTCTATGAAAAAATGGAAAAGTTAGCCAGGTGAGATGGCATGTGCTTGTAGTCCCAGCTCCTGGTAGGTTGAAGCAGGGTTGTCTGAGCCCAGGCAATCTGACATTATAGTGAGCTATGATGACACCACTGTATCTAGCTTGGGCAACAAAGCGAGCTCTTGTCTCAAAAAAACCCCAACAAATAAAAATATTAATGAGATCTAATATGTAATGAGTAAATGACAAAGTTCTCTGCCACAAAACCATTTTTTTTTTTTTAGTCAGAGCCTCAAGCTGTTATCCCTGGGTAGAGTGCTGTGGCATCATAGCTCACAGCAACCTCCAACTTGGGCTCAAGTGATCCTCTTCCCTTAGTTTTTCTATTTTTTGTAGAACGGGAGGATCTTGCTTTTTGCTCAGGCTGGTATTGAACTGGTTAAGCTCAAGCAATCCACCATCTCAGTCTCCCAGAGTGCTAGGATTACAGGCATGAGCCGTCCAGCCTGGCCTCATTCTTGTAAAACAGAATGATTTTGGAATAAAGTAAAATTTTTGTATATACAGCTTAATCTTGAAGAAGAAACTGATCAAGATAGAATTTTCAGTGATTTGTCCCAAACCTGGGCTTGTTAAGTACTTCCTTGTTTAGAGAATGAGATGCTGATTTCTCATTTCTGCAATTTCTTTCTTTCTTTCAAGAGAGAGGATCTCATTCTGTCACCCAGGCTGGAGTGCAGTGGCACGGTCATAGCTTGCTGTTACCTCACACTCCTGGGTTCCATGCTCAACTACTTTTTTTTTTTTTTTTTTAAGTAGGAATGAGGTCTCACTATGTTGCCCAGGCTTGTCCCAAATCCAAGCCTCAAGCAATTCTCTAGCCTTGGCCTCCCAAAGTGCTGGGCTTATAGGTGCGATACTCGCACCTAGCCATTTCTGCAATTTCAGTGTGAAACATCAACATGTCTGGAAAATTCTAAAAATTTAGAACAATTTTTATTTTTAAGATCTACACCTGTTGAATGTCTGTCATGTACCAAGACTAAAGCAGAACATGCTTTTTCATCAACACACTATATATCAAAGTTAATGCAAAGACTATTGAGAGACAAAATCTACACTAAAGGTTGCTGGGTAATCTAATCCTTAAATCTTCAGAGCTGAAATGCTAGTGACTGGTAATGGACTAGCCACTAATCCTCTTCCACGGATGTCATTACCTGAGGTGGTCCAGGCTCCAGCTTTTAGAATGACAACAGCAATAGGGCTATTACCATCTTTCAGCACCTTGGTCACTTCTATTTAGGAAGCAGGGCAGGGACAAGTACCCTCCTTTTACAAAATGCAGAGGTGCAGAGACAGAAGGGACCCTGGTCACGTGAGCTCTTGTCTTGTCCTCTTTCAGGAATGAAAGTCTGTGACAGGCAGGAGAAATGTGTGATAGTAGACCACACTCCCTGGATACCTAGAAATCTGTGGCACAAGAACGCTTCCATCAGAATATAATAATGAACTCACTTTAGGAGTTTTAACCGCCCAAAGTAAACACCTAGAGATGCATAAGGGTCTCTTCTCCACCTCTTGTGCAAGATGAGTCACTGCGTTACATTTCCATACAAATGGCTTCTAAAGAGTCCCCTGAGTAGAAGGGGTCTGTTTCCTTACTGGAGAAAAACTGGTTGCTCTCCTTTGCTGGTATTGATTGCCCATTGTGCACTCCAAACCTTATGTACCTGTTCACCTCACTCCCTGAGTCCAGAAGCAAACTTCTGTCTTAAATAAAATTCTACCTTATCATGACTTCCAAACCCACTGCATTTTAATTTTCTTTTTTTGCAGCTGGGCCGGGGCTGGGTTTGACCCTGCCACCCTCAGTACATGGGGACGGCACCCTACTCACTGAGTCACAGGCGCCACCCTTCGTTTTTTTTTTTTTTTTTTTTTTGGCAGAGACAGAGTCTCACTTTATCGCCTTCAGTAGAGTGCCATGGTGTCACACAGCTCACAGCAACCTCCAACACTTGGGCTTAGGCAATTCTCTTGCCTCAGCCTCCAGAGTAGCTGGGACTACAGGCGCCTGCCACAACACCTGGCTATTTTTCTGTTTTGCAATTTAGCCGAGGCCGGGTTTGAACCCGCCACCTTCGGTATATGGGACAGGCGCCCTACTCGATGAGCCACAGGCACCGCCCTGCATTTTAATTTTCATCCGACAAACACTAACTGAGCATGGACTATACCTGAGGCTACAGTGTGCACATCTTACATCTGGGCCCTGAAAATACATCAGCAGCAGCTTGTCACAAGATTCCTCATGCTAGTGTCAGGTAGGTTGTCAAGGAACAATTACAAGAAATCTGGCTTGAGTTCAAGTTCCAGGTCTGACAATTATTGTTGTTGTTGTTATTATTATTATTATATATACTTTTTTGAAACAGAGCCTCAAGCTGTCACCCTGGGTAGAGGCCGTAGCATCACTGCTCATAGCAACCTCCAACTCCTGGGCTCAACCGATTCTCCTGTCTTAGCCTCTCAAGTAGCTAGGACTACAGGCGCCCACCACAACACCCAGCTATTTTTTGGTTGCAGCCGTCATTGTTGTTTGGCAGGCAAGGCTGGATTTGAGCCTGCCAGCTCAGGTGTATGTGGCTGGCGCCTTAGCCACTTGAGCCACAGGCGCCTAGCCGACAATTATTAACAGTGAGATGCTGAGCAAGGTAGCGGGTGTCCAGGGTAGTTCTACTACTGGGCCCAGCAATGTCAATCCTCTACAAGCAAGTGGGACTCCACAGCACAGAAATAACTGAGCAAAGTGCAGCCTCTGTTTCCTCTCTGAACCGTGTTTGTTTTCTTTTCTTTTTTTTTTTTTTTAATTTTGAGACAAAGTCTCACTCTGTCACCCTGGGTAGAGTGCTGTGGCATTACAGCCCAAAGCAACCTCAAACTCCTGAGCTCAAGTAATCCTCCCACCTCATCCTCCCAAGTAGGTGGGATTACAGGCACCCACCATAATACCCATGTAATTTTTTCCCTTATTTTTGCTAGAAACAGAGTTTCACTTTGCTCAGGCTGCTCTCAAACTCCTGAGCTCAAGCAATTCACCTGCCTGGGCCTCCCAGAGTGCTTGGATGATAGGCATGAACCACTGTGCCCATGTTAAAAGAATCACTCTAGGCTTGGCACATGTAGCTCAGCGGCTAAGGCACTAGCCACATACACCGGAGCTGGTGGGTTCGAATTTAGCCTGGGCCTGCGAAACAATGACAACTACAACCAAAAAATAGTCAGGCATTTTGGCGGGCGCCTATAGTCCCAGCTACTTGGGAGGCTGAGGCAAGAGAATCGCTTAAGCCCAAGAGTTTGAGGTTGCTGTGAGCAGTGATGCCACCGCACTCTACTGAGGGCGACATGGTGAGACTGTCTCAAAAATAAAGAATCACTCTAAATTAATGTGGGCATGAAGTGAAGGTCTGCAGAGGATTCCAGAGTCCTGGAGCTCCAAAGCAGGTCCTGCCATTCTTCAGAAACTCTTCTCAGTTAAGAGCTAGGTGCATGCTACTTGGGAGGCTGAGGCAAGAGAATCACTTAAACTTAAGAATTTGAGGTTGCTGTGAGCTGTGACGCCACAGCCTTCTACTGAGGGCAATATAGTGAAACTCTGCCTTAAAAAAAAAAAAGGTAGGCATGTGCCCCACCAGCCCTAATTCACTACCACATGTCATAACAGAGTATAAGGACCAGATGTGGGTTTTTTCCTGGTGATCAAAGACAAAACTTCCTTTTTTTTTTTTTTTTTTTTCCTTTTTTTGAGACAGAGCCTCAAGCTGTTACCCTGGATAGAGTGCCATGGCATCACAGCTCACAGCAACTTCCAATTCCTGTGCTCAAGCGAGTCTCCTGCCTCCATCTCCCAAGTAGCTAGGACTACAGGCGCCTGCCACAATGCCCGGTCATGTTTTGGTTGCAGCTGTCATTGTTGTTTGGTGGGCTGGGCTGGATTTGAACCCGCCAGCTCAAGTGTACATGGCTGGCGCCCTAGCCTGTTGAGCCACAGGCGCCGAGCCAAAGACAAAACTTCTAATGGCACTTTTCCCCCACCTCACTTTGTTGCCCTTGGTAGAGTGCTGTAGCATCACAGCTCACAGCAACCTCAAACCCTTGGGCTTAAGCAATTCTCTTGCCTCAGCTTCCCAAGTAACTGAGACTAAAGGCGCCCACCACAACGCCCAGCTATTTTTTGTTGCAGTTTGTCCAGGGTCGGGTTAGAACCTGCCATCCTCTGTATCTGGGGCCGGCACCCTACTCACTGAGCCACAGGCACGGCCCACACCTGGTTACTTTTTTGTTGTAGTTTAGAAGGCCCAGGCCAGGTTTGAACATGCCAGCCCCAGTATATGTGGCTGGCGCCCTAACCACTGAGCTATGAGCACCAAGCCTCTAAAGCAGTGGTTCTCAATACTTCCTAATGCCAGGATGTATTTTCATTGTTATAAAGGGGTCGCGACCCACAGGTTGAGAACCGCTGCTCTATTACTAGCAGCACATCTGACTTTCAACAACTTTTCAATTCTGAAATAATCACAAATTCAAAGTTGTAAAAAGATTTACAGAAAGGCCTCAAGCACCCTCCCATCCACCTGTACCTGGTGGTCTTTCCTCAGTGAGAGAAGGATGGTTGGTAACTCAGTCCCAAGACTAAACATTACTGGTTCCACAACTCCCAGGAACTCTGCAATCAGTACTCACCCCCAAACACTTCCAGGTGACATAGCCATCAAACTGCATAGTTGTGACTAAAGCTCCTCACTTTCTTTCACCTGACAAGTATTTACTGGGCACGTACCATGTGCCAGCACTGTTCTCTGCACAAAACAGTCTCCTCATGGACCTTACCTCACAATAAAATATTAAGTATCATAAATGTATTAAATAGGACATTAGGAGGATTAAGAACTGTGGGAAAGGCTGGGCGCCTGTGGCTCAGCGGGCTAAAGTGCCAGCCATGTACACCTGAGCTGGCAGGTTCGAATCCAGCCTGGGCCCGCCAAACAATAATGACGGCTGCAACCAAAAAATGGCTGGGCGTTGTGGTGGGCGCCTGCAGTCCCAGCTACTTGGGAGCGGAGGCAAGAGACTCGCTTGAGCCCAGGAATTGGAGGTTGCTGTGAGCTGTGATGCCACAGCACTCTACCCAGGGTGACAGCTTGAGGCTCTGTATAAAAAAAAAAAAAAAAAAAAACTGTACAAATTATTGTATTTGAACCATACATCCAAAGAAAAAGAGAGAAAATAGTGGCTGATGTGTGAGAATCTTTCAATGTTAACATCCTTTTCTACTCCAGTTCCAGACTACATAGTATAAAAACTGGGGGGGTCAACTTTACTTCTCAAAAGCTGATTTCAGCTATCTGAAAATGCCTAATTAAAAATGGTTCATTTAGCTCGGCGCCTGTGGCTCAATGGGCTAAGGCGCCAGCCACGTACACCTGAGCTGGTGGGTTCGAATCCAGCCCGGGCCCGCCAAACGACAATGACGGCTGCAACCAAAAAATGGCCAGGCATTGTGGTGGGCTCCTGTAGTCCCAGCTACTTGGGAGGCAGAGGCAGGAGACTCGCTTGAGCCCAGGAATTGGAGGTTGCTGTGAGCTGTGATGCCACAGCACTCTTATCCAGGGTGACAGCTTAAGGCTCTGTCTCAAAAAAAAAAAAAAAAAATGGTTCATTTAATATATGTGATGAAACATGGCTGGTAGTAATTACTTCATGGTCATATCAAGTGAGTCAAACCAGAACTAGCTTTTATTTTTTCATTTTACAGTTGTATGATGGAGTAGAAAGAGCATTAAATTGGCAACTTTTTTTTTTTTTTTTTGAGACAAGAGTCTCACTATGTCACCCTTAATAGAGTGCTATGCTGTCATAGCTCACAGCAACTTCTAGCTCTTGGGCTTAGGCAATTCTCTTGCCTCAGCCTCCCAAATAGCTGGGACTACAGGTGCCCACCACAATGCTTGCCTATTTTTTTGTTATAGTTGTCATTATTGTTTAGCAGGTCACAGGCGGGTTTGAACTGACCAGCCCCGGTGTATTTGGCCAGTATCCTAACCACTGAATGACAGACACCGAGCCCTGGCAACTGGTTTTCTAGTGCTGATTCCAGCATTTAACAGCTTTGTGATTTTTGATGCATCAATATAATTCCAAGAGTTTTAAGTTCCAGTGGAAAAAAGGGAGATAATAGGCTGGTCCAATGGTAGTGGGTTATCAGAGCTTATTAACATTAGTGTCACTACAGTTGGTATTCAACCCCCCACTGCTAAATTTGACTGGCTTAAAAAAAAAAAAAAAAAAAAGGGCGGCGCCTGTGGCTCAGTGGATAGGGCGCAGGCCCCATATACCAAGGGTGGCGGGTTCAAACCCAGCCCCAGCCAAACTGCAACAAAAACTAGCTGGACATTGTGGCAAGTGCCTGTAGTCCCAGCAATTTGGGAGGCTAAGGCAAGAGAATCACCTAAGCCAAAGAGCTGGAGGTTGCTATGAGTTGTGACACCACAGCACTCTAATTGAGGGTGACAAAGTGAGACTCTGTCTCTTAAAAAAAAAAGGAGATAATAGTAACTGCCTTACAGACTGCTGTGAAGATCAAAGGAAAACATATATATGCAAGAAAGCACCCTAAGAACTGTAATGGGGATTTATACTGTAATATGGCAGTGGAAACAGATACTTTAACTAAATACTTTTTTTTTATTTTTGGTAGAGACAGTCTCACTTTATCGCCCTCGGTAGAGTGCCATGGCATCACAGCTCACAGCAACCTCCAACTCCTGGGCTTAGGTGATTCTCTTGCCTCAGCCTCCCAAGTAGCTGGGACTACAGGCACCCACCACAAGGCCCGGCTAACTTTAACTAAATAATCTGCTGAAATTTTTTTTTCTTTCAGCCAGAGTCTCACTTTGTCGCCCCTGGTAGAGTGCTGTAGTGTGATAGCTCACAGCAACTTCAAACTCTTGGGCACAAGTAATTCTCTTGCCTTAGCTTCCCAAGTAGGTGGGACTACAGGCGTCCACCACAATGCCTGGCTAGTTTTAGAGACAAGGTCTTACTCTGGCTCAGGGTGGTCTCAAACCTGTGAGCTCAGGCAATCCATGTGCCTCAGCCTCCCAGAGCGCTAGGATTACAGGCATGAGCTACCCACACCCGGCCTGTCTACTTGAATATTTTTATTGACTATTAAACATATGAATACATACCGTCCATTTCACCTCTGGGCGAGCAAGTGGAATAAATCTTCCATCAAACATATGAGAAAATGGTCCATGACCTTAAAAACAAAAATAGCCTTAGAACAAGAAAAATGTTTGTAAATGGGCAAAAAATGAATACTTTAATCTTTTTAGTTTAACTTGAATATCAACAGAAATAAATAAACTATAAATATATCACAAAAGGGTGGGACCTTTAGAAATTTACTTACTGGGCTTGGCTCATAGACTATGTCCTTTGCTAAGATTTTTCTCTTCTTTGTAGTTATAGTGACTGAATATATAGCACAAAAAAGGAGATCATAGCATGATTCTTCAAAAGTTCTTTTTGTTAATTGAGACATTCATTAACACTGCTCCCTTTGCATATCTGCTTTGGGACAATTAAATAATATAGGACTAGGGTAGTGCCTGTGGTTCATGGAGGGATAAATCCTTTCTTTGCATTTTATTATTATTATTTTTTTTTGGTAGAAACAGAGTCTCACTTTATCCCCGTGGCGTCACACAGCTCACAGCAACCTCCAACTCCTGGGCTTAGGCAATTCTCTTGCCTCAGCCTCCCGAGTAGCTGGGATCACAGTTGCCCGCCACAATGCCTAGCTATTTTCCTGTTTTGCAGTTCGGTTTGAAGCCACCACCTTCAGTATACGGGACCAGCACCCTACTCGATGAGCCACAGGGGCTGCCCTTGTTTGTGTTTTAAAGAGATAATAGGGTCTCACTATAGTGCCCTTGGCTGGAATACAGTAGCTATTTATAGCTATGATCGTTGCACACTACAATGCTGAACTCCTGGGCTCAAGTGACTCTCCTGTTCAGTAGCCGGCACTGCAGGGATACACCACCACACCTCACTTGATGGACAGATTTTTTTTTTTTTTTTGAGACACAGCCTCAAGCTGTCACCCTGGATAGAGAACTATGGCATCACAACTCACAGCAACCTCCAATTCCTAGGCTCAAGCGAATCTCCTGCTTCTGCCTTCCCAAGTAGCTGGGACCACAGGCACACGCCACACCGCCCGGACATTTTTTTTTTTTTTTTTTGGTTGCAGCTGTCACTGTTGTTTGGTGGGGCTGGGCTGGGTTCCAAACCGCCAGCTCAGGTGTACGTGGCTGGCGTCTTAGCCCATTGAGCCACAGGCGCCGAGCCTGATGGACAGATCTTATAAGGAATGTTAATATCTAAAAATTTTTGAAATCTTTAGATGGAAGTTTTTTTTTTTTTTTTGTAGAGACAGAGTTTCACTTCATTGCCCTCAGTAGAGTGCCGTGGCATCACACAGCTCACAGTAACCTCCAACTCCTAGGCTTAGGCGATTCTCTTGCCTCAGCCTTCTGAGTAGCTGGGACTACAGGCACCTGCCACAACACCCAGCTGTTTTTCTGTTTTGCAGTTCGGCTGAGGCCGGGTTTGAACCCGTCACCTATGGTATACGGGGCCGGTGCCCTTCTCAATGAGCCACAGGCGCTGCCCTGAAAGTTTTTTTTTTTTAATTAAAAGAGTAGTTTTAAGATAATACGCTGGCATTCAGGAAGAAAATACTAAAACATGGTGGCGCCTGTGGCTCATGGAGTAGGGCGCCGGCCCCATATACCGAAGGTGGAGGGTTCAAACCCAGCCTCAGCCAAACTGCAAAACAGAAAAATAGCCGGGCGTTGTGGTGGGCGCCTGTAGTCCCAGCTACTCAGGCAGCTGAAGCAAGAAAATTGCCTGAGCCCAGGAGTTGGAGGTTGCTGTGAGCTGTGTGACACCACGGCACTCACCGAGGGCGATAAAGTGAGACTCTTGTCTCTACACAAAAAGAAAAGAAAAGAAAATACTAGAACTTGATTTGACTACTCTCAACCTTTAAAACACCTATCTTGGGCAGCGCCTGTGGCTCAAGGAGTAGTTCGCCGGCCCCATATATTGGAAGTGGTGGGTTCAAACCTGGCCCTAGCCAAAAACTGCAAAAATTAATAAATAAATAAATAAATAAAAATAAAACACCTATCTTAGTTTCGGAGCCAGCAGCACAGTGGTTATGTGCCAGCCACATACACTGAGGGTGACAGGTTCAAACCTGTCCCAAGCCAGGTAAACAACAATGACAATTGCAACCAAACATAGCTGGGTGTTGTGGCAGGCGCCTGTAGACCCAACTGCTTGGGAGGCTGATACAAGAGAATTACTTAAGTCCAAACCCAAGAGTTTGAGGTTGCTGTGAGATGTGATGCCACAGCACTCTACCGAGGGTGACATATTAAGACTCTGTCTCAAAAAAAAAATAAATAAATAAAAACCAAACCTATTGGCTCGGAGCCTGTGGCTCAACGGGCTAAGGTGCCAGCCACGTACACCTGAGCCAGCGGGTTCGAATCCAGCCCGGGCCTGCCAAACAACAATGAGGGTTGCAACCAAAAAATGGCTGGGTGTTGTGGCAGGCGCCTGTAGTCCCAGCTACTTGGGAGGCAGAGGCAAGAGACTCGCTTGAGCCCAGGAATTAGAGGTTGCTGTGAGCTGTGATGCCACAGCACTCTATCCAGGGTGACAGCTTGAGGCTCTGCCTCAAAAAAAACAAAACAAAACAAACCTATCAAACCAAACCTATCTTAATAACAATGTTATAATGTACATAATACATTTTATAATAAATATGTACATATTGGGGCTTTACTATTATTATTATTATCGTTTGAGATAGAGCCTCAAACCGTCACCCTGGATAGAGTGCTGTGGCATCACAGCTCACAGCAACCTCCAATTCCTGGGCTCAAGTGAGTCTCCTGCCTCTGCCTCCCAAGTACCTGGGACTACAGGCACCCGCCACAACACCAGGCTATTTTTGTTTGGGTTGCAGCCGTCATTGTTGGTTGGCGGGCCCAGGCTGGATTCGAACCCGCCAGCTCAGGTTTACATGGCTGGCACCTTAGCCCGCTGAGCCACAGGTGCCGAGCCTTTTTTTTTCCCCTCTTAAAACTTAGAATACTTTGTTGCCTAGGCTAGACTGCAGTAGAAATCCTGGGCTCAAACTCCTGGGCTCCAGTGATCTCTTGATTCAGCCACCCAAGTAGCTGGGAGTACAGGTGACTGACACAACACCTGGCTTATTTTTCTACTTTTTTTTGTAAAAGGGGAGTCTCATTTTTGCTCAGGCTGGTCTCCAACTCTTCACCTCAAGCAATCCTTCTGCCTTGGCCTCCCAAACAGTTCTACAATATTTACTATTGAAACTTCTACAACTCTGACATTGTCAGAATTTCCTTAGAAGTGTTACTTGTCAGGAGCCGAAGCACACTTGGACCAGCCCTGGTTTTCTTTGCATGTCACAATCTGTTTATAAAGGGTCCTTATCATAGTGCTTAGACTCCTGGGGACCTGCAAAGGTTTCCTGGTGATTCTCAAAATAACAAGAACTTGTTAATTTATCATCTAGGAGGTTCGGTGCCTGTGGCTCAACGGGCTAAGGCGCCAGTCACGTACACCTGAGCTGGCGGGTTCGAATCCAGCCCGGACACGCCAAACAACAATGGTGGCTGCAACCAAAAAATGGCCAGGCGTTGTGGCGGGCGCCTGTGGTCCCAGCTACTTGGGAGGCTGAGGCAAGAGACTCTCTTGAGCCCAGGAATTGGAGGTTGCTGTGAGCTGTGATGTCACAGCACTGCAGGGTGACAGCTTGAGGCTCTGTCTCAAAAAAAAAAAAAAAAAGTCTTGGTGAAAGCCCCGTCCTCCTTGTGCTATATGTAAAACAACCCTAGACCCAGAGCTCTGATTTCCTTACCATTTAATGTGACTGACCATGGCCAGATGCGCTGAATACAGTTACATTAAACCATACTAACTGATAATTGCCAAGCAATGTTAGAGCAACATTTGTGAATGTTTATGTAACTGAGGGGTGTTTGGTTCTTGCAGCGTTTCTTTGTCCTGGATAATGGAATGTTAAAGTATTCA